>JAEUWS010000136.1:0-120241 GCA_018524945.1 Podaxis sp. C-F-92630
GGGGACTTCTTCAAACATGTTGTCCATGTATTGAACGGGGGCTGGAGTCTTTTTGCAGTGGCCCATAGTGCGAGTGCAACCTAATAGTGGTGGTTGCTGGAAAAGGAAGGTGCTGATGTTCAACCTTCAGCTTCAATTAATTTGTAATCCTACTCTTTGATTTTCATCTCAGACATGTTCCAGGCAATGAGCATAGCTCAAATGGCTTATCTTGATGCCCTCAAGCTCCAGGGGACCCAGAAAGCAATGACAACTATGAAGACTGGATAGATGCAGCCAACACATTCCCCTTTTCACTTCCCCAGCTGCATCACTCACATTCCTTGCAAGCTAACCTACAAGATAACTCATGCTGGATATAGAGGTCTAACACCTTCACTATCAAAGTCTTGAATGATAATGCACTGACTCATGCTACTCAACATTTGCTAGAATGGAACCCACTATCCTCTTACTTCCCCAACACCCTGTACACTGAAATTTTTGCAAACAAAGGCCCAGCACCCTTACCACCATCCTCTTCCACTATTCCATGCTCAGACAAAGCAAAAGCTTGTGATCTCAAGCTTGAACACATCAAGGCCTTTCTCATTGAATCCAAATGACCCCCAGATCTCATAGATAATGCTTTCAAATGTTTCCTTCAATATGCAGCCAAATTTTTTGTACATGATGGTCAACTTTGGAAGAAGGACTTGAAGATGAAGCACAAGCTTGTTGTGCCTGAAGAGCACCACTACAAGCTCATACAGCAGGCTCATGATGAGATGGGACACAAGGGCATATTTATGATTTGCATTTGACTTCTGGAGTGATTTTGGTGGCCATGCTTGAGCATGATGTCAAATGGTTCATTAAAACATGCCATGAATGCCAGACCCAACTCCTGCACCACTTTCTCATTCTCCCAACCATTCCTACTCTGCTCAACCTTTTCAGAAAAGCTTACATTGATATGATGTTCATGCCAAAGTCCAACAGGTTTCACTATATCATACACACCCAATACTCACTCTCATCCTACCCAGAATTGCATATGCTTCACCTCAAGAACATGCAAACACTTTGGAATGTTCATATTCAAAGACTTACTGTACAGGTGGGGTGCACTTGAAGAGATCATCACTGACAATGGCCCAGCCTTCATCCAAGCCATGGACTTTCTTTCACAATGATATAAGATTAACCACATCTGCATTTCACCTTACAACTCTCATGCAAACAGTCTCATCAAGCAGAGACACTTCAATGTCAGAGAGTCACTAGTAAAGGCAGCAGCAGGAGAGGAACATCATTGGGCAATGGTTGTGCCCTCAGTATTCTGGGTGGAATGAATTTTGATTCAGAAATCAATGGGATACTTGCTGTACTATCTCATACATGGCCTTGAACCCCTCCTCCCCTTCAATCTTGCAGAGGTGACCTACCTAGCTCCCACATTCACCAAACCACTTTCCACAATGGAACTCATCACTATCTGAGCCATCCAGCTTCAGAAATGGCTCCAAGACCTTGTGAAAGTCAAAAAACTTGTCATAAAAGCTCATTTCAATTCCATTCACCACTTCAATGAGAAGTACTCAAATATAATCTGTGATTTTGACTTCTCACCCAGTTCTCTCATTTTAGTCAGAAACTCACAGTACAATCATGACACCAGCAGCAAAACAAAGCCCAGATACTTTGGGCCAATGGTCATACCCAAGAGAACCAAAGACAGATCATACATCCTTGCTGAACTTGACAGTTCAATTTCTAAGCTCTGTCTCACTGCCTTCTGACTTGTACCCTACCACCCATGTGACATTTGAGCCATACCAGTTACAAAACTCACTGATGCATCTCCTGAAGCCCTCAAAGAGCTTATATATGACATTTCTGAAGGAGAAAGTGGTTGCCCACTACCCACTACAGATGAAGACTCAATATCTCTATTGGCACATCCCTATTCCCAGTCTTTTTGCAATAACCCTTTTGGGCTCAACATTTATGGATATAACTCCAGTCAGGCATGATGAGGCATTCAACCACCCTGTTCACTATACCAAAGGGACTTGCCACTGCTACACCTCATCTGCCTCCATCACCAACTTCCAGTCAGCCAATGTCCTCCCCTTATTGCATACACTACCTATTCAATGCTGCTATGACTCATTCTCTTCACCAGCTTATGCACTAACCAGGAGATCAGTATTCAAAGTACCTGGGATATGTAGAGACTGATGATTGGTTGCTCATAAAAATGGCAACTCCATGTTATTCTCTTACTAATCTTAATCATGGAATGTACCTTGTCAGAGTACCTGTTGTCAAGCCACCCATCACCACTTTTAGGTCCCACTATTCAAGTTTCTGAATCTTATCATCACCATGCCTATGTGTATACATTTCTACATTTCTTCTGTTGTTGTCAGTCCCATGATTGTATCCTTGCCTATTGTCTTATTTGTAGTGGTATTCAGGTAGCCTTGTCTTGTGAAATTTCACTCATGTCTCAGCCTATGCCTTCTCTGTCTTGCTCTCACCTTATCCCTCTGCATTTGGTATTGTATATCACCTGTTTCACCTTTACATTTCCTTTAATCTTTACAGTTTATTGTTTTACTACATTTCTCAGCCAGTTTCAGCTTAGGTACCTTCTGTTTTGCTTCATCTATGCCCTCCCACTTCAAGATCCCCATTCAGATATGTATTTCTGCTCATATATAAAGAAAAGCACATCATGTATTAAGGTAGTGAATTGTAACTCCCCCCCATATTTGAACCTATCTTGCCATCCAATAGCTAGCTTAACAACAATTCTTCTACTTTCTTCATTGGTGGTTCAACAATTTGTGATTTCATCCCAACTGAGCTCCTGATTCCCCTCTTCTGTTTTCTGTTTCTGTTTTTTGTATTTCAGTTATGGAGTCCAGCAGTCATTGGACTCAACTGTGTTTGCTTTTTCTGAACCTCTAATCCCTCTTCAGTAGCCTGAAAATCTACAACTGCACCATCAACTTTCAATCCTGAACCCAAAGCACCAAGTTTCCCAGTAGCTTCCAGTTGTCTGGTTGCCAACAACATGAATGGTTTCCATGATTTTTTTGTACTACAGATGCCAAAATGTGGAGTGTGGTTGTTTTGGGCATAGTGGTTATCACTCCTCTGCCAGAGTGTTAAAGAAGGGTTGAATATTGATAGCTGAGGGTAGTGTGGTTGCAAACCCAAGCTTTTTATGTGTGCCACCACTGTGGGCAGAGGTAAGAGATGTGTGGTCAATATATATATATATGAGGTTGGAGTCATAGGGTTCTAGAGAAGTGAGGTTGCAGTAAAACTAGGAAAAGCCTCAAAGTGGTATTGGGTGTTGGTGGATGGGGATGAAGAGGACAGAGAGGAGAAAGATGAATGTTTATGTATAACAGGCTTAGATGAGGACCAGATGAATGGAGAGCTGATGTAGTCTGTTGAGGTGATGATGTGGATGTTAGGGAGTTAGGGCTGAAGGGAAGAGGATAGATTCAGTGTGGGGTTGTGAAGGACAGTAGAATCAACATTGTTTATTACAGTGTACAAGTAGAAATATTGCTTTCTGGGACAAAGAATCTGAATATCTGTTGTACTTGTTTCTTACAAACCAAGAACATCTATT
This sequence comes from Podaxis sp. C-F-92630, assembly GCA_018524945.1. NCBI lineage: Eukaryota > Fungi > Basidiomycota > Agaricomycetes > Agaricales > Agaricaceae > Podaxis > Podaxis sp. C-F-92630. Next base: position 3,635 of record JAEUWS010000136.1, read on the forward strand.
CAAGGTTTTTTATTTCAAGAATATTCTCAATTTGGTCAAAGAGGCCTTGATGGTAAAGTCAGGTTGGAAGTAGGTGGCAATTACTATATGCCTACCCCACTCCAAGCAGAATTCCTTTCCAAATGAGTAGCCATCAATTAGAGCTGTAGTTGTAGCATGGAACCTACATCCATCCTGAAGCCCTATGAGAAATTGCAAGAAAAGAGTGTCACAAACAGATGGTGTGAAGATGATAGGTTGGAGAGACTTGAGTCTGAGTCATCAGGAAAATCTACTTTTCCTTATTTGAATTTATAAGGGCAAATAAGGAGGCAGCCATACTTATTTTCCTTATTATACCTCATTGTAACTTATCCCCACTTATCATATAGAATTCAACCAATGCAATTCTTATTTGTTGCTCAAGTAAGGCAATCAGAGGCCAATAAGTTCATCAGGTAAAACCCAGTTCCTTTATTATTACAAATTAGATCAGTAATCATTTCATCAGCAAAAAGGCCAGAACTATATATACTAAAAACAGTCAATGTATACACTGAAATGTACTAAATACCATGTTTCTGAAAGCTATATTGCAAGGCATAAAAGGATTTTGGACCATACAATCATTTCAGGGTATACAAGGACTGTTAACATACTGCATGTATATATGCTCATACAAAGCAACAATGAGGAATGTGTTAAAATTAACCAGTCTATGGCCTGTATCAGACCTTTAAAGCTGGATTTACAATGGCAGATAGTTATATGGACCAGCTTTCTATGCTAGTACAGGATTACACAAGACCTATCAATAGTACCACACTATACAACTAAATACACCTCAATTAGTAGTTGGTCAGACCAGGGCTTGAATCCAGAACCTGTAGGTAAGTTATAGATGTTCATCCAGTTGAGCCATTGCTCCTTCAGAAGCATTGTGTTGTGATAAAATATGACCTGTCTGTTGCTGAAGAAATGACTGTCTAAAAGCTCAATCTTGAAAAGCTCACTAAATTCTATGAATGTAACCTCAATTGATAGATCTCATTGAGGGCATTTTGGAGATTATTTACATCTGAGGAGCCATCAAGCCATTCCCTCAGAAAATGCATTTTATTTCCCAGCCCAGGCAGAAAATCCTCTGGAAAAATCACAAAAAATCATTTTGAAGCTTATTTCACTAATCTGAATCTTCTCCCAAGTAGTTCTCATGTACAATTGGAGGTATAAAACTATTAGTGCTCTACTTGTTCTCAGATATGCATTCTCAAAGTATCATTTTGTCTAATACATAGTAAGCAAAATGTTTATGTATAACATCAAAAGCAATGGAAGGTTGTGGAGATGATGTTATACTGTAAAAATCTTTGCATAGGATAATAAAGGTATTATAAGGTTTTCTAAATAATGTTATACATGCCAAAATATTTGTATATCATTTGTTACTTGATCAAATGTTTTTACATCTGTCATGGTCTATCTTATTATTCAGGTAAATTACATAGAATAACATGTAATAACTATTTCAAGCCAATCCACTGATGTTGGTCCCTCTTATTAGACCTTATCAGATCATATTCAATCCTAGCATAAGTTTGGAATAACTCTTATTTGTTATTTATATCAACCAGCCTTGTCAAATGTTGATGAAGTGGAGCAATACATATGATGGCAATGGGACTGACAGACAGCCATAGCCTGTGATGACTGTCCATGCAATGTCTGTGCAATGCACAGGGTCCCTGCCACTCAAGTGTAATAGAAATTTCATTCTCATTTTAGGTTGAGAATAGTATTTTGGTATAGTGGTTAATTTGGTTGTGATGGGTGTAATGCCCAAAGGTTGAGAGTTCAACTCCTGTCTGTTGCACTCATTATATTATGTAATAATAATGACATAGTAGATTAACTTAACTGAAAGCTATATGAATACCTTGTAAGTACAAGTAAATAATACCAAACACTCCATTTGGAATGTCCTTGTGTGATCACAAATGACTACTCTTAGTCTTATGACTTACTTTTTTGGCATCCTTATTGGGCCTAATAAGAATGAATAAGAATGAATAAGTTGCAAATAAGTGGGCAATAAGTAGGGTACCATTGCTATTCCACAAATCCTACTTATTTTGATAGCTGACATGATTTCATCCTTATAATACCTTATTTATCCTTAATGTCCCTAATTGAGTTGAATAAAGAAAAGTGGATTTTCCTGATGGTTTAGCAGAGGCAATGGCACTGTTGTACTCCTCTGCCATGAGGGGAAGAACAAAGCTGGAGAAGAGTTGGGGGATTTTTGTGCTCGTGGGGCATTGTAGGTGAAATAGGTGTCGAAAGAAGTTTGGACTAAGACGTTTGATGAGCACTGAGCCTCGAGCTTTACCCTTACCCTCGTTGGGGAGAGGTTGAAAGCTTGTCCCAATCCAAGTCATCTTCGGAGTCCCCTGGTTCATCTATCACCTTGTTTTCTACATCAGAGAGCTCCTGGGCTCCTAGCATTGTCTCTTGAGTCTCGGAGGGTGTGGTACACGGGAAGTCCATGGTTTGATTTTCACACACAACCCCTATGCATCACATCACCCATCACACCCAGAGCAGCTGCGCAAATTCTGAACATGAAGGCGAGGACTATTAAGGAGAATTATAGGCTATTACAGAGTGTAGAATGAGGGTATCCGAATAAAAAAGCTCAACTATCTGTAGTATTAGTGCCCGATTTGTCATTAGCAGTAGTGCCGTTATCGTCAGAATCACCATCCCTGCCATTATTCTGGAGTTCTACGCACCTGACATCGACATGGATGTCTTTCCACCATCAGTCACACTTCAGAGTGTTCACAACACTGTCATTGGAGGGATGTGGAGGCGGTTGAAGGAGAAGAGCACGGCAAATGTCAAAGATATTATTTTGCAAGGGAAATTTGACCACTGATTTCGTCCACATGTCCGAGAGCATCAGTAAGTTCATTTGTTACCTCACTAAATCGGCAGATGCTAACATCTGCTATCATAATATCATTTAGTGATCTCTTCTATTGGATCTTCGTGCCGCTCATTCAACAGGACCTAGATACTTTTGCCAGGTGGTGGAACAATCACACCGTTCGCAAGCAAGACCTCAAGTTAATGCCATCAGGCCATATACCTCTTGACGCTCTCCAGAACCCTTCATTGTTTGATGGCCACTCCTGTTTAGTCACAGTTCCGGAAGCCGCACAAGTTGAGATGCGAAATATTTTAGTAGATGCAGTCGGACCCCCTGAAGCATATCTCTCGTGGTACAGCCCTGAATTTGGTCTCCAAGCGACGAGGATTTACGAGGCGCTTGGATCACCTCCGCTGTCTTTCGATACTGCATGGGATGTCTTTACTAATATGGCTCATGTCATGGGCCTCTAGCACTGTCGGCACTATTACTACAGATAGTTGAGCTTTTTTATTCGGATACCCTCATTCTACGCTCTGTAATAGCCTATAATTCTCCTTAATAGTCCTCGCCTTCGTGTTCAGAATTTGCGCAGCTGCTCCGGGTGTGACGGGTGATGTGATGCATAGGGGTCGCGCGTGAAAATCGAACCATGGACTTCCCGTGTACCGCACGGAGGGATTGTGTAGAGGAAGTGAGTGCAATTCAGCCCGTTGCGTACTTCTTGATCAATATTTGCTATGGTCAGCGATGCCAAACAACGCGTCAGCCTCAATCGTAATACATCCTCCATGGCAAGGGAAATCCGACTTCGACCCCCAAGCACCCACGTAACCGGTATCGCCGCTGTTGTATTCCCAATCAACTAAACTTACTTCAACGATTCATGTACTACGTCGGCTTGTCTTCCATTGCTACTCACCCGACATTCCCCTGGATCCACTGCTGGCGATGTACGGTTAAACTTTAGTTTTATTTTGCAAGCAAGAATTTGACTACGGACGGATACGGAACAAGTTTCCACTCGAAATGGCGTCTCCAACATAAAACTTCATTCCCTCCGTGCCCAAATACATATAATTCACCCGGGTCCGCAAACACCAGCCTCCATAAGTTAAGCAAGGGACTGTTGCTTAATCGGATGACCTTGTCGCGAAATTCAGAAGGGATCTATAATTGTGGCTTGAGCGAAAGGGACAAACGATGTGCAGGTATATAACTTACATTCTCTCTCAATAGTTCGGGGGCAAAGCCAGAGTGATGGAAAACAGGTTCGTTCCACAGGCGAGGGATCAATTGGAACTGGAAATTGGCTAGCGCCACTGCCATTGAGCAGTCCAAAGGTGGGCTCATTTGGCAAAGCCGAAAGAAGTACCGGAGTAAGAAGCGGTATATGGTTTCACTGTGCATCAATGGGTTTGGCCATGTAACGCCGATGCAGACTGATCCCCCTAAAAACGCCAGAAAGTTTACATGATTAGGGCAATCCTTAGCAGTTCCCGCAACGACGCTTACCTATACTTTGAGAGTGTACGCTATTTAGGCGTTCTAGTAGTTCCCTTCGAGTGATGTCCAGACAACCGGCGTAGATACAGAGCTCCTTGGATCGCTCCGGGTCTTGTATGAAGTCTAGAAATGATGTGTGGTAAAATGTCGCTTTCGGATCAGGTCCAGACTCTAATTCCGACACCGAGGAGAGAAAACTAAACGCATTCCGGAGCTGTAACTCTGAAAGACCGAGGACATTAGCATACACCGAAACGAATGTTATATCACCAAAACTCCTGAGCAACAAGATTTTCTGGATCACCAGAAGGACTTTTGATGGGACGCGGAGCAAGATAAGGGTATAAAAGAGGTCGAGTTCTGCCAAAGGATGGTCTGAGCTGGACTTCCCCTTGGCTGATGTGGAAAGCGCAAGAATGGTGCGTAACTGGTCGTCTGGACCAAGGGAATCGCGTTCACCAACGAAACGAATAACCATGGCCGCATAGATAAAGAGACCTGCAGAGCGTTTGACAAGGATCTCAATATCTTCTTCGGATGGCCATGATGGCGGCAACATACTCCTCTGTCGTATCTTCTTGAATTCGTCCGTCAGGTAGCATAGTATCTCGTGATCAACCTTCCGAGACACTGGAAGCTCGAGGTTGAGTATTAATGGGAATATGTCATTCGACGTGAAGGATGCTACGATGTGGGGTTCTGGGCGACTGAAGAGAACCCAACGAAAAGGTGTGGGTCCATTCCGATTGGATGTTGCGACCATTCTAATTATATCACATTGCGCTTCGATATCCGCACATTCATCAAGACCATCAATGATGATCACTTTCTCCTCCAACTCTTCCCCTCGCGCTCGGAGTCTTTGCAAAGGGTTGACAAAAAAATCCTGAAATTGCTGCGTTATTGACTTTTTAAGGAGAGTTGGGTCATTGAGTATATCCCCATTAAGGATATTGCCGTATGAATGGAACTTGGTGGCGACTTGGTACGAGAGTGAGGTAAATAGTTTGCTTGAGTCATTTGTTGCATTAGAGCGGGAGAAGAAGACTGCGCCAGCGAGCAAGTTTTGCAAAGCTAGATGCTCTGCGCAAGACTGTGCCACAGCTGATTTTCCGACTCCAGCAGGCCCATGCATCCAGAGAACGCGTCGAGAGTGGTGTAGGGTGCCAAAGGCCCAGCTAGTGATGTCGTCGATAAAATTCTTGCGAGTGCTAGGGTGACATCTAGGAGGTGGATATCGAGCAGAGGAGTCATGAAATGCGTCTGGCATGGATTCCTTGAGGAGCAATTCTAGACCTTTGAAATATTTATACGTCAGTGATTGGAAAGGCATTGTAAATGGGTGCAGTTCGACGACACCTTTCTTATCGACAAGATTGTTGAAGCTTTGTGTTATTGTCGTGTGAGAGGAATTGTCGTTGAATTGCGGGGCATTGAACACAATGTCATGAGCACCCTGCAGAATCCCACTGGCCATAGTGATGGTGGTTCAAAGCAGAGGGTAACAAGCATTCGAATATTATTCAAGAACGTTGACTGACACTTATGTCTTAGGCAACAAATAGAATTAATGAATTGAAACGTCTTCTACTGGCGACTACTCAACAGCAAACATCATCTCCGCGTACATTCTACTTCTCAATGTCGTTGAGTTTAAGCGGGGTGGCGGGACGCTAAGTTACTTTGGTGTCTCCTGACTTACCACTGGATGCTTACCATTCATTTCAGTCATTAAACTTACCTAAGTTGGCCGTGCTATCGAGATCAATAATTAGGAGCCCGAAGAAAGTGGAAGTCATGAACAAATGGCACCTGGGCACCTAGTACGGTTAAGACACCCTCGGACGAACGTAATTAATGATTAATGAGCAATGACCATGATTATACAGTCGAGCTGACGCTAGCACCAATACACGCACACACACTGCCGAATTTTGGAGTTCGACCATCATGGATACCTGGACAGGGGGCATCAAACTTTCATACCTATCCGGCCACACGCTCGACTATTTCAGGTGCTCGTGGAGTCCGCATTCCGCTCTGGGCGATACGTGCGCCTCGATGTGATGCAACATCGTGAGTACCTGGCTTGCTCATGACCACTGTTTCTGTTCTTTTCCCATGCTGACTCATTGCAGAGGGATAAAGAACTCCTGGATCCATGAATCTTATGCACGCTACAACCACATCGAATTCATTGATCTAACCAGCGCGCATCGATGGACCAGTTACCGAAGATCGGATGGGATGTGAATTTGAGAGAATCTATTGAGCCCAGTACGTGCCAATGATTGTCATGTCTCTCCTTGGTACTCATGTGCTCTAGCGCGCAATGCCTTCAAACCGTTGTTAGAGAAGAACCGCTCTCTCATTACAGGCGTCCCCAAAAAGACTCGGAGATATGGTGAAACCGACCGCCACTATGCATGTCCGTTCCATTACCTGCTGGAACCCTGCACTCAACCGTCCCTGCTTCTTGTAGCTTGACATTTATCACCCGCCGACTCCAACTCCACCCGGCAGAAATACTCCCGTTTTGTTCTACCTCTACGGCGGCGGTTTCACTACAGGATCCCGGAACCTGCCTTCGCCCTTCGAGCTCACTTATAGCTGCCTTGGCGCCTTCTTCGCGCGACAAGGTTTTATTGTCATCATACCTGACTACCGTCTCGCACCAGAGTTCCAATATCCCAAACCAGTGGAAGACGTGTTGGAGGCCATCAGGTGGACGCTGTCTCATACCACAGAGCTCGTCTCCGAGGCAACACCCACTCCAGACATTGACTCGTTGTTCATAGCAGGTCATTCAGCTGGGGCCTCTCACGCCACCACTCTGATATTCCATCCTACTCTCCTTCCCCTTGACTCAGATCTTCGTAGAAAGATTAAAGGCGCCATCCTCATGTCGGGTCCATACCACTATATCCCTGGTGTCGGTGAAGCGGATAGGTTTTCTGCATACTGGGGATCCGAAGAACGCGCCAAAGAGAATTCTTCGTTCTCGCTTCTCCTCTCGTCATTTGACACGATTCCAGTAACAAAACTACCCAAGTTTTTGCTTGTTGAGGCAGAACACGAACCGAAGTGGATTTTTGATGTTGGAATAGATTTCCGCCGTTTGCTGGAGTGGCACCTTGGTGAACCCGTTGAAATGGTGGTGGCTAAAGGGCATAATCACATTAGTCTAGTCAGCTCGTTGTCGAGCGGGGAGGGTGAAGAGTGGGGTATACAAACGGCAAGTTGGGTTCGGAAGCTTGATCGTAACGACGTACGTGGGTTCATTTCTTGTTGCTGAATGGCATTGCGCTAATAGCGGACTTCCGGAATAAAGGGTGATTCCGAAGTTCCTGCTGGCGCCGAGATCCTGAAGGATGTGAAAGACACGGACGCACACGAATGTCTGAAGTGCCGACAGCGGAATAGCTGCTCGTTTACCATTCAGTTTGGAACCAGTTCCGTACCCTCAAAGGTGAGTGCCAAGTAATTCGCGAAGGACAGTCCAGTGTTGCTGATACCACACCGTGCTAGACGTTCGTCCGGTGCGTCCCTTAAATCCCGCTGCTATTTCCAATCCGGCTAACCCATCTATATTTAGCTGCCTTGCTTGCGGGAATAAGTGGACGCAGGAGTGAGATTCCTGAAATTTTCAAGACTGAATGTCCACGGAACATGACGGATTTCCTAATGTTATGAAATTTCCCGATCACTGCCGCTGCTTGCAATTGAGGCTTTCGTTTTACCGTACTGATGATTGTTCTCACAACTATGCCTTTCTCGACTTCCAGAAAATTGCTCCCGTGAATACTAAATAGTACCTCTTGTCATCAACTAAAGGAGCTCGGTGTGACATTTCCCTCAGCGCTAAATCTGATGCGTATGAAAGACAGATGAATTCATCAGAGGTTCTAGTCTTTCATCATATGTCAAACTCAGTTGACAATTGGTGCCCGTCCACTAAGCTCCCAGAAAATTTTTCTTCACCAAAGAACACGGCGAATTCTCCAGGTAGTAATTTTAAACATTTTGGCCAAGATTCGGCGCCCATACACCGCGCCCAGAGTCAGGTAACATGATGGCCGAACGCAATCGAACTTTATGCGGCGTTCATATGCGCCTTCGTTTCCCAGTGGGTTAACTGACCTGAAATCCTATGACTTGACCTCCCCTCCCCGGCCCGACCCGCGTTATGACCTTCGAGACGTCTCTGCACCTAGCCTCCTATTTGGTGTCTGTTTAAACTAACAGGCCTTGTCAGGGACGGGTTCTTAACTCCTAGACTAGTGTGTTTTTATTTAGACTTTAGGCAGATCAATCACCGAGATCCACAGACTATTGGACTATTGAGTGGTAATCGTGGAGGCTGAGATATGCCCAAAAGGGTCGTATATTTGATTGTAATCGCAGTAGATTATAATCCTGGGACCAGCTAATGGAGTATTCGAGGATGTCCTGCAAAGTTGATCAATGGTAACTTCCAAGATCCAACGTGGTCAACTCCTCAGAATCTGACAGGCTTCCTGGGCTTCATGTCTAATTTTGCACTAGTGGCCGCTCATTTCATCGCCGAAACATCTGTTTCCTCCAGAACACTCCACCTTCACACAACGCATGCCGAAACTTTCTGTCGTAACTCCACAGTCTTCCAAGCAATTCATCAGCACCAGGGGGCTCATCAGATGTTCCCGCAGGTATAAAGCCTGAGGTCTTCTCGCCCCAAAATCTCCAACACAACACATCGTCGTTGTTTTACAGTCTTCTCCTCGAACCGTCTACTCACAGTCACTCTTTACTTTCAACTCCTAAACTCACTCGAGATGTTCTCCAAAGTCGCTCTTTTCGTTACCTCCGCTTTCGCCCTTGCCGCTGTTGCTGCTCCCGGCGGTCCCGTTAACACTGGCAACCAGTGCAATGTCGGCGAAGTCAAGTGCTGTTAGTACCATCCTTTCTTTCCATCAGAATGACTTCGGCTAACCCTACATTTTCTGCAGGCAACCAACTTCAGGACGCCAAGAGCGATATTATCCAAAGCCTCTTCGGCTTGCTTGGTATCGCCGTCGGTGATGTGACTGCGCAAGTCGGCCTTAACTGCAACCCCATCTCCGTCATTGGTGTTGGCGGCAACAGCTGCAATGCTCAGCCTGTTTGCTGCACTGACAACAAATTCAGTAAGCGTCTTTATTTATGGTAACTACCGATCCATGTTGAATTTCGGGCTTTAGACGGCCTTATCTCCTTGGGCTGCAACCCCATCAACGTCAACCTCTAGACGGTCATTCGAGGGATAGGAAGCAATTTTTGCAGATGATCGTGGACACTTATTGTGATGTGCCATGTTTATACCCTGTCCATACCTGTCCATATGTTCCATACTTATAATAGTGTTCTTGGGGTACAATTTGTGTTTCTTGTGCACTTGACTGTCTCCCGGTGTGAACTGAGCAAAAAAGGCCATTGCGGTTGACATCTGACAACAGTGGGATTCGAACCCACGCCCGAAGACCAGATAAGCTGACATATCAACCTGATTCTGGCGCCTTAGACCACTCGGCCATGTTGCCTTAAGATGTGAGTCCTTTTAGACATTTCCGATCCATCAGACAGCGGTCAGAACTCTTAGATCAATATAGAACCACAGCTAATTGACTTGTCATGAACACCTCATTTGTGGATAATGTTTTTTCTATTCTTTGTTCTCAGGCATATAGAAGGGAGTTGGCATATTTGATTAGTCCACATGGTGGGCAAAAGCATTTGCTGCAGGTTGATGATGGGTACTTTCTAATCCCTTTTTACACACATCCGAAAATACATCTCCACTGTGACTATACCATCACACGGTGTACTTCGTAAACCACTATCAAACTGATCAACCTCCAAGATACCACTGGTGTTAACGCCAAGACGCACCTCCTTCAAAAACCATGCAGAGTCCTTCGGGGTACGTTTCTGTGTGGCATAATCCACATAGGTAACTCCGAAGCGGGTTTGGTATCCGTCTGCCCATTCGAAGTTGTCCAGTAGGCCTGAGTTTGCCAACGAAATAAGTCATTTGGCCCCAATTAACAGGTTGAGAAAGGGCTCACTCCAAGCGAAGTATCCTTTGACGTTCGCCCCATCCACATTAACTGCGTCAAGAAGCGCTTGAGTGTACCCTTTGAAGTACTCCACACGGTCGGTGTCGTGAACTACCTGTTCGACGGGAATGTCGTTCTCGTTGCGTACAGCAAAACCATTCTCGGTCACGCTGATGACGTCAGTTTGAGATACATGTCCAGAAACAGGCTACGTACACGATAGGAATTTGATAAGTCTATGTGGAACAACTTCAACACATGGGGCTGTCTGAGGCAGATGCGTCGTTACCTTCCAGAGATAGTTCAACAACTGGTGTAGATATTCAGCGCTGGAATCTGGCATGTCACATAAACGAGCTTACACTCCTAAATCCGGCGGGATCTATCGAACCTTCAATTTGGTACTTTAAATACAGAGCCGTTGCACTTACAAGTTTGCAACCAGGAAGCGTGTGCTGCATTGATCTCTTCAATACCGACAAAGGACATGGCCATAGATTAGGATGGAACTGACCCTGAGTACCCAGCTGGGTTCCATCGGCCCGTGTAAACTGCGTCTTGACCTTACCGTTGAATTCGGTATCACCACCATCCACTGGGTTGAGATATCCCATTAGCTTCCCTTGCACAACACTGTGCGCTGACGCAGGAACTTACGGACAACGTTGGTCGTGTACGTGTTCAAGCCAAAGAAGTCAGATGATCCTTTGATTACCATAAGATCCTCTGGCGTAAACTTTGGAAGTCGGTCACCCAACATCTTCTCAAGAGATGCGGGGTATTGGCCTTTGTAGATAGGGTCTGCAAACCATCCTGCTCACGTACGTCAGTCACACAATCGAATTCATAGGAGGAGAATCCGAATCCTCACCGACACGGGTATCGAGCGCCCTCTGTGCAGCAGCTACGTCTAAAAGTATAATTTGTCAAATGTTAGTATAGAATGGGATGCAGTCTTGGGTAATGACGTACTCTCCGGCTTGTCGTCGAAAGGCATGTACCAAGAACAGTCAAGGGTGATACCAAGTTGTCCACCTTGTACACTGAACTCCTCACGGTACGCCTTCGCGGCATAGGCATGTGCGAGGATCAAGTGATGACCGACACTTAATCGTAGTTTAACACACTCGTACCAGTACGGCGTGACGTGGGTAACGGCACTCACATCCAAGGCTCAATGGATGAGTCACCTTCGGCACTCCGCTCACGGTTGCTCGTCCTTCCAGGGGCGAAGTTTCCAAAGTTGTAACCGAGCATAGAGATAATCCATGGTTCATTGATAGTTATCCTGAGGACATCAAAAATCAGAAGGGGATATTATTGAGACTATGGGGTATGGAGTACCAGCGTTTGACCAAGTCTCCGAAGGCCTCAAAGCAAGTCTACATGGGGTCAATGTTAGCTTGCTAAGGTCCAGATGTTAGGGAGAGGTGGGGTAAACCTTGGCGAAATGAACAAAATCATTAACGACCTCGCGGTCCAACCAGCCGCCATATCGGTCTTGCAATGCCTGAGGCAAATCCCAATGATACAAAGTCTGTAGTGCGCAAATTAGGATATCACAGTAAGCCACACAAACACAGAATGGACATGCCAAGCAAGGAGTAATCCCATTCTTGGAAAGTTCTTCAATAATATTCCTATAGAACTTGACACCTTCTGGGTTAATCGGATCTCTCTCTCCTTTCTTCCTGTCTCTCGCTCCACTGAAATCGATAATACGGCTCCAAGAAACCGAAAACCGATACGCGTTCGCACCGTAGCTCTTCAGAAGCTCGAGGTCCTCAGGCCAGCGATTGAACGAGTCCGTGGCTACATCACCACTAGAACCGTCGGCAATGGGATGCTTGCGATCGGGACCTGGATGAGTGAATGTATCCCAAATTGACGGGGTACGTCCAGCAGCAGCCGGGGAGCCTTCGATCTGATACGCAGCTAAGACAAGATAGCAATTTGTCAGCCTCGCATGTAGATGATACTACTTGTGTTGTACACCCCACCAGTCGCGAATCCGAAGAGAAAGTCTTTGGGAAGCCGCGTTCCAGCCGAATCTGCCATTTCGTTGACAAGTATGCAGTAGAGTTTGTGGGAGACAGAAGGCGAGGATTGATAGAGGTACAGTGTATCTCAGCGCAACGCAGTGTGAGATAGCCACGATTGTTTGAATGAGTGGAACCGTTTATAAATACGTGTTCGAGTGTATTTGAAGAGGCCGATAATTCTCCGTGGTTAAGGTCATATGTTTAGGTTCCGTTGATGGATGACCTTCGATGACTGACCCTACTTTAGAGGAGTGGGGTACTTCTAGTCTGGAAATAGCTTCTGTGTCCACATGTGCCCAAAAATAAAGCGGAACGAGGGGCAGCCAGCGAGCTTTACTTCCGATTGAGAACTGCTGGGTTTGTAAGGCAGGTTGGTGATGACGCAAGGCATCTGGTCAGATCAGGGCTGGCCTTGATTCACCGGCGTTTAGGGAGAGTCAGTTGGTCGGTCCGTGTTGCGCGTGGGGGCAGGTAGGAACGCATATATGTATAGTGGAGTGGGACCATTTAGGGCTAACGGCGGGTAACCAGTGAAAAGATTGACGCTGGAATTTGAAGCTCCAACTCTTCAAGTCCTTGACCAAGCTCCGGCGGCCGAAAACCACCTGTTCTTTGAGTGCTACAAGTTTCTATTTCTTTCATGAAATGATACACAGATATAAGTGGGCCTGTATATTGCTTTGCCACGGACTTGCTTGAGGGCCAAAGGCGGACCTGAAGCTTGAACATTGGGAGAACAAAGTAAAAGCCTCCGTTTCCGTTTCTGCAGCCGGAACCCGCTTCACCTAATAAAATGTTGTCAACACTTCAGCCCTCTGTTTCGCTATGTGCGGTCAATTGAATAGAATGAGCGCGCCACGACCCTGAAAGTCCGGGCAATTTCCGACGGCTGTCGGCATGGGTGCCATTTCGAGTTTAAGTCGAGGTACACAATTAATTTGTCTTTCAACCCAATAACAACCTGTTCGTAATGGCACAGCTCTTTGAAAGTTTCACGGCCATAAGAGCCTTTTCTTCTTTTATAATAAATATCCTCGACTGGAAACAGTGTTGAACACTTACGCACCCCATCTTTTGTTCTTCCACCGTCATTTATTCCCTTCGTGGGCGTTCCCTTCTGGCTGGTGTGCACACCCTATTGTGCTAGCCCCACCTCTCGTCCTTCTTTAACAGCAAAGTCCTTCGTTCTTTTGCCTCGGGCCAGTCCTTCAACGATACAATCCTTTATCTTCCTACACCTGTGGTTGCCTCCATTCGTCGTTCGTCATGTCGAAATACCTATCACAGAACCAACTGGACAAGATTCATCAATGGCTTTCGGACATCCAAAGCTCACCTATCCTTCTACATCCGTTACGTTCCGTGGTCCAAGAGGCCGTTCACGAGATACCGGTGAATATACGAGAACTAGAAGTGCCAACATACAATTTCAAACGGGCTACCGAGAAGAGGTCCGTCGGGAAATGGAAATCACAATACCTCGTCAAATCCTCCCGAGAACAGCTCATGCCAGACGACTGCCAGATTCGTGCATATTGTGAGAGGCTAGGCCTTACCCAAGCTTTCCAACCGGAGTTGAACACGGTGATAAGCATGAGCAGCCTACCGCATCCGGAGGCCAACGAGTTGGTATGTTGTCTTTGGGATTTATGATGTCAAGCCTCTAACGGCAGGATAATGGAATAGGTTACGGAGTCGAGGTCCGTGCTCAAAGGCGAATTCGTCCGAGTCCTCCAGATACGCAATAGCTTCTATGCCGAACAACAACTGTACACTGCACTTCTATGTCAAAGGGGACTGTCACCCGAGGTCACGATATTTTACGAGATGCGGCAAAGCGAGTGTATGTATGGATGTGAAAAGGCTCAAGAAGCGGCGCAGTACGTCCAGGCGTACGCCGCGGCTGAGAAGATGTCAATCGATTTTGACGCATTACTTTCTGCATTACCATACCCAGAGATTGTGGAGGAGGGAGATGTTTTCCTGGCTACGAGTGTAAGCTCCTCGTCGGGAAGCAGCACTTATGCGGCTGGTAGCACAACGATGGTGTCGGGTTCTGGCAAAGGCGCACATCTGCGGAAAGAAGCAATCTCAGAAGCAGATTTTAACAATTGGAAGAATAGGTATGTGCCTGGGAGGCTCATTCCTTGGTGTCATTATTGATGAAGCTTCCCTTCAGATGGGTCTTCCAAACAAGCCATCGAACAATCCGCCATCCAGGCACCTTATAGCGCTTTAATTGGTTATTAATTGTAGAGTGATTAGAATGTCGACTTGACTACATGTTGGCTTACGACTTTTTACGGTAAACGGGTTGGATTGACAATGGACATTCTTGTGTATTTGTCAGGGTGCGAAGGGCGAGTCACAATCCCGAGTTGTGGCCTGGCATTGACAGGGACCTCGAGCATGTGGATGACCCTGACATGACCCTGACATGTCGACACGAGACCCGGCACCAGCCGTCACCGCAGACAAACGCGTCAGAGCACGCTCACGTGACTGCGTTTACCCTTTGATACGCGTCTATAAAAAGATCATTGCCTTAGAACCTTGGTGTTCAACCGCTTTCCTCATGTCCCTCAAACGTCCTCTCGACTCTACACCTCTGGATGGTCGTGCTAGGAAACGCAGACACTACTCTGCGTCTCTCCCAGCGACTCCCGCAGCCTCCCACATATCTCTCTCGACACCCTTGAAAACACCTCACACCCCATATCCTCCTCGTCCATTCGACTCTCCAGGAAATCCTTTTGGTAGAAAAAGGATTAAGCATCTGACCCGCACGCTACCTGAATCTACGTCATTCTCCAAGCATCTGCCTTTGCGGTTCCAGTTCATCCGGTCAGGCTTAGCAAGTCCCCGCCAAGGCGGTGTTTACCGCATTGTCCAGCTCCCCCTGAGCTATACTTTCACCCACTTACGCTGTCTTATTGCTTGGCTGTTCGGCGAGTTGCCTGGTCAAGAGAGTGCTGACGAGCATCTCTTCGAGGTCAAGAAAGACGTCTCGGTATACAGCCACCTCTATAAGCCTGGTCAGATCAAGTCGGGGCAGACGTGGGTCAAGCTCTCGAGCTCGCAGAACCCATACGGCTATCGAACGGACTATTTCAACGACGACGAGGAAGATCTAGAGGAGGAGGATCAACTGAGCTCAGATACGAAACAGAATGTCGAGAAAGACGGGGAAGAATCCGAGGACTGTGAGGATGAGGAGTTGGAGGATTGGAAATGGGAAGACGAAGAGGAATTTACTGTCGGCCATGCCTGGCCTAAAGGACCTGATCTCGAGCGTGCTATCGTCTATGTGAGTTCTCTCCTGCCAACTTGTCATGGCCTGTATAGACTCAACTACCGAACTCTAGCACCACTCACTAACAACTCAAATCCATATAACAATAAACCAGACCGACATTCCAAGACGTAAAGGCAAGTCCAACACTCCCTATGTTTTCTCCGCCCGAGGCCGCGTCTGGCTTTCTCCCCCACCTCTCCCCCAACCAGTGTTTGCTGTTCCCGCGAGGAAGGTTGCATCCCCTGGCACCAAGCACAAACCTTCACCAGTAGTCTTGGAAGACGAAGATGCAGATGGTGACACCGAGGTGGACAGCGAGAACGAGGACGATCCAAACATGGAAGACGTCAATCTAGAGCTCGATCCTGAACGCTGGAACAAGTCCCCCAGTGGCTTCGCAAAGTTCCTTGCGCGATACATGGGTGCCGCGTTACCCAGGTCTACGCCCTCATCCTCCCGAGCGCCGTCGAGCTTCGATCACGACGCGGAGTACCTAAGCGAGGGTGATACACTTGGCTACCCCTCCACACCGGGACTGACTCGCTCATCTTCAATGCCTTCTTCGCCTGTACTTGCGACCTCTTCACCACCCCGCGCATCGTCTTGCGTGGTTGCGTCTCCATCCAAGTCTGTGCTTCGAGATGAAGGTGGTTACGTTACACTTACCCTTCCGACTCTCACACCTTTCCCTGCTAAAGCACGTCCAATACGGAAACGGATGGAGAGGATGGAAAAGCGGATGGGCAAGATGAAGAGGGGGAAGTGGTTATGCCAGAATGATGATAAGGATGAGGAGGAAGAGGAAGAGGAGAAAGACGAGTTGGTTGACGATGACGAGGAAGATGAAAAAAAGGCACCGACAAAAGACAAGTTTGTTGCAAAAGGGGTTAAGAAAGAGGTGAATGCATCACTTGACTGGGATCCATTTGGTGAAGAAGAGGAATTATGATTTTTGGTTGATTATTCTTCGGAAGTTTTGTTTCTCCTGTTTTATTAGTTGGGTTTCGGCTATCCTCATTAAACCGTAATTTATCACAAAGACGCATTTGCTTACACCATCATTCGGACTCTCGCGATACATGAAGGAATTCCTATTGAATGACACAGTCTAGCAGTCGATTTGTATACAGAACTCGTAGTGGTTAAACAATATAACCGAAAATGAACCGAGTAGGTTGCCCCCTCGTCTAGCCTGAACAAATTCCGTAAAGGATTGAGTGCTTCAAAAGCGAGGGTCGAGTTTCACTGGTTTCAAGGGCACGATATTCGGGAGCTTGATGAACCCGATAGACCCGCGACAGGAGAACAAGGATATGCTACCGCTCAGTCGTATAATTCGCCTTCCCACGACCTCGGGTCCCGAAACAGCGGGAGTTTTCGGTGCCCTGCTGGTTTGCTCTGGGCTCTCTATCGTCAAAACTTGGATATCATGAAGCGCGTTTGACAATGTGCTACTGTGCGCATATACTCGAGTCACTTTCCCGCCGGCTGTGTCTGGACAGGTCTAGACGCGATTCAGAATGGATACTTGTGGAGCGGGAGGCTGGCTGAGAATTTCTTCGGCTCGGAACATACACTCAAACGTTGATAACTGCACAAGTCACCAATCCTCTCTCGTGCGGCACGAATGTCAGTAATGCTCATCAAATCAAGAATCGAGCCCAGCTGTGAAAAGCTAGACCACCTCCAGTCAACTGCTCTCTTCTACATGGTTCGACTTCTCTCTTCCACTAACGAGATCCGCTGGCTCGCAGACTGTTGGGGTTGACTGGTGTTAGACCCTTGGGACACGATCAAACATCGATTTCTCCCGGTGCTTCGAAACAATACCTGGCCGCAGTGTCAGTATTCTCCTTTCCAAAATGCTGTCACACATATACCTTAGTACACCGCCCCTGCCAACTACCCAGTCGCACCTTTCTCGCCTTTTGTCCGGGCACTGGGGAGATGTATGATCCAGGCACTCCCCAGTTCTGTAAGCCGTTCTCTTTTTTTTTTTTAAATCAGATTTTATTGCAATAGACTAGCTACTACAAAAGGGCGCGCGATAGCAGTCCCATTGTAAGCCGTTCTCCCCTACGTATGTTGACATCGGCTCACCAACATGCATCTACATCCTCAGGCCTCTCTACGTGGAGTTCTGGACCCATAGACTCTTATACGGGACATGAGACTATCGCCTTGGCATTTACTAGGTTCATTGCATCTACACCTACCCTGCGATGCCGTTCTTCCTCGTCACGACCCGCTTCTCCTTCAGAAAGCACTGCAGATCCCATCTACCATTACATTGTTCGCATGCTTCAAGGGTGCCGGGTTCCTCACATAGTTTCTTACGCTGCCCTCTATATCCTCATGGCCATCTCTCGTCCATGTTCCTGTCCGCTACCCGTTGAGTCTCCGGAACCCTCTGCTTACATGAATCCTACTCGGACCACGAATTCAGCCTTCTCTCATGCCCTCTCCCGAGTATTTACCCGTAGTCGATTCTCCAAGGTTCGCAAATCCCACTGGGTCGTTCACCATATTTTCATGGGTCCTTTTCTCGTTGCCCTGAGAGTTTATAAGGAACTTCACAGTGATCTTCCGCAAAATCAAGGTATTCCCGGCTGGGAGACACTCTCCGTTCTTTCTGGGCTTTCCACGGATGAACTCGACGATCTGGAAACCGCCATCCTAAGTGCGATGGATGAAGAAACACAGGAGACGGTTCTCTCGATGATTTACGATGGGGCATTCAAGAGCCTCAGGAACATTGAATGTGTCCATACGACCTTACGACGGCAACGATTATTGGAAACGAATGGGCTAGAGGGAGGGAAGATGACGAAAGCGGCTTGTAGAGGGAGTCGCGTGAAGCGGATGTTTGGGCCAATTCGGAGGTTGGGGGGAAAGAAGGCTTCTGTGATGGATGGAACGACGTCAAGGCCCACCACTTCGATGTTGACACTTTCAGTTATGTTTTCGGACCATTCGGACCTTTCAGATTACCTCTCATGACTTCTTATTTCTCGATCATTTCTCATTCAACTCTCTCGCGCAGAGTAAGTAGTCTATTTCGTCCTTTACGTGGAACTACACTTTTCAGTTGCGCTTATCTTTTCGTTCCATTCTGACCAGACTGGATCTTGATGTCCTGTACTCGTCATGAATCATGTACTGTACCTTGTAAATCGTCTCGCTCCAGATACAAATTTCCCACAATCAGACAGTGGTAAACAATTTAACGACGTCACAATGCTTGTATACACAAGTGCATTGCTACGCGGGAGTGCTCAAAGTCATAGCCCAAACATAGACAGAATGCATGAAAAGCAACAAGTCAGACTGCGAAAGAGGTGGGGCCTGAGGTTCTGTCTTCTTCGTTATGCACTCCCAGATCGGCGAGCAGCCCAGGACGAGTCGGGGCCATAGGTGAAGATTTAGCCTTCAATTATGCAAATCGGTCAAAAATTTTCCAAAGTTGCTGAGGATGTAGCGCTGGGTGAGCCGAGGGGGCGACCATATCACTGAAATCAAGGATTGTTCCAACTGATGTATGTTCCCAAGCAATTATGTGGCGATTGGATCTGTATGGGTAGGTGTTTGAACCGCGTCTACGAGTGTTGAAGATGGGGATACGTCGGAAAGATGAAATCAAGCCGAAGATTCGGAGGATACACGAAACACGGAAGGCGGTTGAAAAAAAATATACGATGTACCGTTTATCTCGTACCAAGAATAATACATAGTGCTTCGTTGGGGTGTAGCAACACAACCCGACCTGTTACTGTGTCTACACCCACTATGTTGAAAGCTTCCGCTGAAGTGTGATGCTCACGAAGCTCATGAAGCTAACATTGTTTGATTTGAAGATGACATTGCGTCAGCTCCGTATCCCAAGAGTATGTTCGGATGTCCAATGTCCAATCAGAATGCATGACGACAGTCGCAGTCCGATCGAAGAAAGCATTGCCATCTATTTCCACAGAGTGATAACCGAGCGTTGTAAGCAGGGGAGGATCAGATGTTTCCTGAGATGGTCGCATTAACAAGACTTGCTCCCCGCTGAAAACGGATGCCATCCAGAAGAAGTTCTGATGGAAGAATGGTCCGAAAAGGTGGTTGATACGAGACGTGAGTTGGACCCTGTGCAGAGGTGATAGCTTCTGTTGCATTCCGAGGCTTCTAATTTGTTGGACAGTGTAAATCTCAATGAAATCGGCGCCTGCTGTCACGACTTGGTCATGGAGAGTGAAGCAGACATGATACTATGAAACATTAGCGTACAAAAACGCAAGTCTAGGAATACGCACCAAAACTCTGATGGTAGCAAGTTCTGCGCGGACTTCAAATAGTGAGCTACTGTTTTCATCTGCCATGTACTGACAGAAGAATAACGCTAGCCGGAAGCTACCATCTCCATCCGAAACCACCCGTATGTCCGCCAAGTATCTGTCCGATATTCCTACACAAGGTCTTCCTATGTCTTGGTAGTTGCGCGAGGCGTACACCGGCTCTGCCATAAAATGAGATATTTCTCCATCCTCTAGTAGACTCACTTCATGTATGAGCGTCCTAGTCACGCGGCCCACTGGATGATTAGGTTGATTCTTAATCTCTTAGTTCACCCCAGGTTGATTGAGAGCCCACCTGCGGTGGGTCCTTCTAACCTCCATAGAACAATGCGGAACGACAGCGTCTGCTCTAATGGTTCAACCCAGACCGCTAAAGACGTGAGATTATCACGCGTCCTGTCTTCTTTGTCGTACTCTCCCGGATCAAAACGTAACTGGTGCTCGACGCAAGATGAGTCCAGGTCATAGGCGAAGACTTGACCTTCCAGGGTATTTGCTATGAGCCATTGCCCCCTCCCCCCCGGAAGAAGTTTGCTAGCAATTATCTTCGCCACTTACGGATATTGAATTTGACGGGCGCGAAAGGTAAGAGGTGCATCCAGAAACCAGGATTCATGGACTCGCAGCCTCCGGATTGTCCACCGCTCAAGGTCCGAAACTGTACGTCCCTCCAGAGGATCATTGATTTTCGCCCCACCGCTTAGTGATTGACACGTTTCAGCGAGACGTTGTCAGAACTGTCATGATTTTGTGGCATTGTAGAATGCCTTGCAAGTCTGGAAAAAGTCAATGGCAACGTTGTCGATTAGAAGTACTGGTAGAGCGTACCAGATTGATAGCAAGCAGCCCCCTACTGTCTAGGTGTCGGAAAATTTTGCATAATGTTTCGAGTGGCAAGGTTTGAACCGTCTTTTGGGAGCTCGAACATGGAACCGTTTGGTGCGAAAGAGCTTTCTAATGCGGGATGGGAGCCAGAGTACGATTTTCTGCAGCACGCCAAGTACAGCCTGGTTTATGGTGGGACAAAGAAAGCATTGAGGGCGAGGATGCGCGACGCATGCAGTCTTGTCATCTACCCAATGCGAGGCACCCTGTGAATGAGGTCATGATGATGGGGAATCGTTGATAGAGCTGAAGTTGTCCGCATCTTCTAAACTACTTGCATCGTAAGTTTTCTACGACCCCATCAACCAACGAAAAGAGCCGATTGTAGTACCGATTCCCTATATTTATCAGGTTGCTGCACCAGGCAATAACCGGGGGACAAGACGACCGCCGGAACTTCTATGACATCCTACTCTTCTAAGGTATCTCATACCCGGCATCATGGTAGCAAGAGGTTGTCAGTTAGAACGGTCTAGACTGTCAACTACTCATAACATTAGATTCAAAACCAGCGCACGCCACGACCACGGGGCCTGCACAGTATATTAAGGCTTGAAGCTAGAAGAATTCTTGCCACCAAGCGTAGTATAGTAGCCGACGAAAGCTACGGTCTGAACGCGCGACTGAATTTGTCCGTCAGTTGATTCTCAATAGGTCATTTTTAAGTGTCCATTGTGTGATGAGTGCGACGTGACCCAGTTAGCAGTAAGCGATGCAAATGAGTAGGATAGAAAACACAAGTCGAATTGTGGAACCACCAGCACCATCTTCGCTACTCCATCTAGTAAGCGAACCTGAAGTCCAGTCTTCGATTCCCAACATCCTTCGTCGTGGCTAGATAATTCGCTTTTTCCTACAAAAACAAGCATCTGAGTAAACAAAGACCTCAACAAGGAAAAGAAGTAAGCTTGACCCACTTCCTCAGTCATAGCATTCCATATCTTATCCCTCTGTTTATTCCTCCAGATGTAATACATCCTCGTGCCTGGGTATAAAATCACCATGTTGAACGTCGCAATGATCATTAACCAACGATTTCCACGACGATCTAATAAACGGCGGACAAGATCGTTAGCATGTGGTCACATAGGATGGAAAGGAAATGGGAAGGAAGGAATGAAGAGGGAGGATTCTACGTACAGCGAGGGGCATCATCCTTCTGGTAGATGTTTGCGGAAATGATGCTCGAAGCTTGCACGAACATGTTATACAATGAAGCACTGATTGTACGTGAGGCTACTGCTCCAGAGTTGCGGGAGCACCACGCGACTTGAATCGCATGAGAGTAGGGGTACATCAGCAGTAGTGACGAGAGTGCCTGTATATTACGTCCGGTCAGTACCAACTTGAAAGGTCATTGATGTCGGGAGGTGACTCGCGTAGAAGACCCAAGGATTAGGGAGATCGGGTAGGGTGTACAGAGCGATGATGAACGGCAGCAACCAGACTGTTTCTGACATCGCGACGAACGTTCTTTGATGAATAGCTTCAGAGAGAAGGGTGATAAGAACCAGGGTGATCATGCTGCCAATAGTAGACGGGATAATAAGTAGGTTTGTCGTGAAAGTCCCGAACCCGATTTGCCGTAACGAGAGTGTGAGGTATTGAGCAGGGGGAGACGCGGGAATGCCAAACAGCAAGCCACTGAAAAGGCCGGTACGGGCGTCAGCATATTTCAAGTCTTCCAAGCCAAAACCAAGGAGAAAACGTGCATGATGTATAATAGCCATAGATCGTAATCACACAGCGCGACCCAAATTCGTTTCAATGTCAAGCCTTCGCGATTGTGCATATCACCTTTTGTAGGGTCGTCCCGTAGAATGCGGGTTGTGGCGATAATTTCTTCGCGCTCGGTGAACCAACCGTTGGGTCTGAACCAGGCTTTGGTTTGGGTTGGGGAAGGAGGCATCATGAAGAAGGTGGCGGCACCGATGACGAAGGTTATGCAGCCTTCGACGAGGAATAACCATCTGCGCAATTGTAGAAAAAGGTTGTGAACGTTGAAGTGTAATATCTGGAGGTGGAAGGTAGGGTGCGTACCTCCAGCCAGCGCGTCCGTGGAGGCCGCGCATGCGTAAGACACCGAAAGCAAGAAAACTAGCGAGGATGCTACAGACGTCAGCGGAGAGCCAGAAAAGGGCGAGGCGGAAGGGGAGTTCATATTTCGTATAGAAGTCTGAAAAGAAGTTAGAATAGGTGGGATTTGGGGACGAAGAGATAACTGACAGGACAGGTAGAGGACTAGGTCTGGGATGAAACCACCCTGGCAGAAGCTACTGCACAGTCAGCAGAGAAGCGTATGTTGATTTGACTAGGTGTACCCAAGGAGTGCACGGCAGACGAGGAAGCTCCTTCTCCCACTCAACCAGAACTGAGCAATGGTAATGACCGACCATATACACATTTGGATGGGGATCCAAATGTCAGGACCAAGCTGTGTGATTCGTTTGTAAGTAAGTCGTGAAAGTTCGTTTAACATTTAGACCCGGCCCACACCTTTTTAGAGACGAGTTGTGACGGAAGTTCTGCGCACAAGAAAGCGAGTCGGAACACCGTGTTGCCGAGGTTGAAGTCTATGGGTACACAGATTAGATAAAGAATGGTTGGGGGTGGCGAAGAGGACGTGCCGTCGGTGGTCATTCCCAAGTCAGGCAGAAAGTTGTCAGTGTTTGCCTGAGAGAGGTTGTTTCTATCGAGGTTGAGAGCGGAAAAGCTGATAGCGGCTGGATGATCGCCCCTCAGCGCCGGCCTAGGGGTCGATAAAGATTAATATTTACCCCATAGCATGACCCTCCAGTCGATTTTGCGAACGAGCGCCTAAATCGTGAGTGCGTTAGGATGTAGTACAGAACAACACTCGGCACTGACCCTTTCTTCTCTAAAAGTCCATCTGGCATTGACATCGAAGCGATGCAAATTTTCGTATTCGGGTTTAGGCCAGTAGTACTGAGCTAGCTTCGCGTCCTCATAGACGGAACGTCTGGTAGCAACGGCATCCAAGTCTGCGGGTTTATAAACGTTTCGACGAAAGAGCCAATTGCTGAGGCTGAAAGGTTCCGGTTCTGCGTCGCAGAGGTCATCAGCTGGAACGGACCCAGTGTCGCTAGAGATGTTATCCATTTTTGAGGAAGTATCTAAGTCAATGCCACTAGGAATAGATGACGTCCTTTGATTTGCGGCCACAGGTTGATCCAAAGCTGGTTGCTGGGAAGACATGGCTAAGAGGAAGGTTGGGGTATCCCGCGATGATTTACAGCCAGTCCTTAAGGTTTTAAGGGCGTGTAGGGATCTTATCTCACAGCACGACATCTTCAGGATAACTTGCACAAACGGGAATCAGATTTCTATTTCGTCTTGAGATTCGTGGGATCTCGAGAAGGGACGGCTCTGTGACTCTATTTGTGAGATCGATGTATGATGCTCATAGGACGGGGTATGGCGCAAGAAGCCATTGCCTCTTGGATTTGTGTCTGATAATGCACCATTATCGTAGCATGCCGAGAGGCGAGGTTGCGAACGTGACAAGGGGTCGAACTCTGATTTGGAACTGAGCCTGATTAAGCCCGAAAAGGTGTTCCAAGAAAAATACCGAGGGAAGAAGTGAATGCGGTACAGGTGGATGGGACATAAAAGACGCAACGGGATGGAGTAGCGAGTGTAGGGAACCGAAGATGCGATTTTTGATGGAATGGCGAGCTCTGGCAATGACAAAATTAGAAGGCCTCTTTTCCTGAATTAGTGAGGTACAGCTGAGTGTGAGCGTCCCAAGGCACAGTTTCCAAGCCACAAAGACGAAGTGATAATTCGAGGAAGAAATTGCGTTGAGCAATGAGAACAAGGGCGATGCGGCGGTGATGTGGAAGGGGCCGGGCCGAGGCGCGGCCAATCAGTTGCTTTCCTCTCAACCATGCACTTCACCAAGCCGGCATGGGTTATCCACAAAGACTCTGCAAAGAGCGACTCAAATCCAAAACGTCTATCCATATTCTCTGTACACGTACACCCCGACGGCTCTCGAATCGCAACAGGCGGCCTCGATGCCAAAGTCCGCATCTGGAGCACAAAGCCCATCCTCAACCCCGCATCGGAGGAGTCTGGCAAGCCACCCAAGTCACTATGCACCCTCTCTATGCATACTGGCCCTGTCCTGACCGTGCGTTGGGCCCACTCTGGACGTTGGCTAGCGAGTGGAAGCGATGACGAAATCATTATGATTTGGGACCTTGACCCGTATGTCCTTTGCAACAGTGGCAATCGCGCTTGTTCTTATCGTGTATGTGCGTCAGAAATTCACGAGGAAAGGTCTGGGGCTCAGATGAAGTGAATGTAGAGGGCTGGAAACCATTGAAACGACTACCAGGTCACGAAAGCGGTGCGTCAATAGTCTCATTCTCGGCCTGTTACTGAACCTCCCTCCAACGCCGTTAGATGTCACGGACGTTGCGTGGTCCCCTGGAGATAGATATCTTGCCTCCGTTGGTCTTGACTCGGCAGTGATAATTTGGTGTGGGTTTACCCTAGGTATGGACAAATATCTTATTGATCGAATAGTTTGGCTGAACGCGCGTCCACCGTAGAGCGTCTCCACAAGATTGACCAGCACCAAGGTTTTGTCAAGGGTGTGTGCTGGGATCCTGTTGGAGAGTTCCTCGCAACTCAGTCCGACGACAGGTCCGTCAAAATCTGGCGGACGACCGATTGGGGTCTGGAAGCCGAAGTGAGGAAGCCTTTTGAGGACTCGCCAGGCAGCACATTCTTTAGGCGCCTCAGGTGAGCGCTCTCCACATTTCCTCGTGCTCCAGATCTCAAATGTCTTTCCAGCTGGTCGCCTGACGGCGCACATATAACGGCTTCCAACGCCACGAACAACAAGGGCTTCGTTTTCATTGCAGCAGTTATCACGCGCAACACGTGGACCTCAGAGATCAGCCTCGTCGGCCACGAAAATACTATAGAAGTCGCGGTGGGTTTCTTTTGGTGTATATGCTTTGTACTCGCTTAATTCTTCACCGCAGTCCTATAACCCACACATCTTCCTCCGGAATCCCAACGCACCAGTCGCTACCGCAAACATATGTTCGGTGGTTGCATTAGGGGCGGATGATCGATCCGTTTCCATCTGGCAGACCAAATCTGCGCGTCCTCTTATTGTGGCAAAGGAAGTCTTCGACCGGCAAATCATGGATCTCAGCTGGTACCTCAGTTATTGCTCTCATTGTCACAAAACTTAGTTAAGACAAAACAGGTCCTGGGACGGACTCACACTCTACGCTGCATCTTCGGATGGTACCATCGGTGTCTTCAACTTCGACCCTGAAGAGCTCGAAGGCATCGCTCCTCACTCCGTTCAGGAACAATACCTCGCTAAGTTTGGCTTCAAACCGCCTCCCATACCCGAGGGCTACTCTCACCTTTCTGCGCCGATGCAAGATTCGAGCCAAGCACCTCAAAATGACTTCGGTAACAGCGGTGGCGAAGAAAAGATCAATGTCTTAGTTGCCAAGAAGAGCAATAAGAACAAAAAACGCGTTAATTTGTCTTCTGTCCCCTCTGCATCGGTACCGTCCGCTTCAACCAATGGTATTGGAGCAAGTACCTCGATATCCTCCAATGTATCTGTCATCCCAGTACATGACTTCGGCAAACGTGCGCCGCCGTCACGAATCGCTGCTTCATGCGCCTTTCCTTCACCACCAGAACAACCGTTTGATGTCTCCCATGCTCATGGGGATTGGAACATGGAGATGGATGCGGATATGGATGCCGCGCCGATAAGCGCTCTTGATGGATCTGCCGCACAGACACAGGCGCAAAAGGGAAAGTCGAGAAGTGGTAATGATGAAGGGAAGGGGTCGATATTTGTGAGGAATCTGGGCGGGAATGTGCATAGAAGTGTCGGGGTGGTGAAGGAGATTACAAGCGGGATTGGTGGAAGCGACGATAGATTGTGGAGGGATCAACAAGACTTCGGCTTGAGCGTGCCACCAGTTATGACATATCTGAGTTGTGAGGTGGAAGGAGCGGCAAATGATATTCTAGAGGTGTGGAATTACGAGAATGGCGGTGAGTAATTCGTGTGATTTAATTAAATAAATTCTGGCAGCTGACGGCTTTTGGTAGCACATAGCAGGATAATGTTCGCCAGTAACAAGGAAGTGCAATGGCTGGATTATGTGTCCTCACCAGTGTTGCTGGCGAAAGCGACCAATGTGTTTTGTGCGGTTGCTATGCAGGATGGAAGTGTGATTGTCTATTCCTTGAATGGCCGGAGGTGAGCTCCAACCATTTTCAACGCTTCAATCCAACCTTACCTGTCGTCGATTAGGCTACTGCCAACGCTAAATTTGGGTTCACCAGCGTCTTACATGGATGCCAACAAGCACTGTTTGATGGTTGTTACATTAAACGGTCTACTCTACTCTTGGTACGACCTTTTTTTCTCGAAGTCGAACATCGAAACAAACAATTGATTGCACACGCAGGAACGTCAAAAAGCAAGCAGCCAACTTCCCTCCCGTATCCCTACGACCCATCCTCTCCAGTCCCAACACACGACTAACAGGCGTCTCAACAAGATCCAACGGCGTGTCCATGCTGAGCTGTTCGAACGCCGTTGTGTATACATATGACCTGTCCCTCAACTGTTTCACCAAACTCGCGGATCGGTGGTGGGCAGAAGGTTCAGATGCGTGGCAGAGACAACGTTCGGCCGTCGCTACAGGCGGAAATAATAATAAGGGCCTCGTGGCCTACGTCGAGGGATATTGCAATAGCACACCGGTGCCCGAGTCACCTACGGCTTCCAATACTACAGGTGCGGGAGGGGAAAAGACGAAACCGCAGTGGTGGGCTGAGGCGCTTACGTTGGGACACCTGGAGACAAGGATGTATGCGGCGAAGATGTTGGATAGTCCGGTTGAGTATAAGCAGGCGTTGTTGACGTATGCTAGGAGGATTGCGGATGAGGGATTTAGGTGGAAGGCGGAGGAGTTGATCAGGGAGCTATTCGGGCCGATCTATTGGTACGTCTTCATTTGCCTTTTCGTTCTTTCCTGGTTTATTGAGCCTGGGCTGTGCGTAGGCGGCCTGGCAGGGATGATGGGTGGACGCCCACTGTTGCGGGAATGGCGAAGAGGGATTTGTTGAAGGAGGTTTTGTCGATATTTGGTACGTTTTCCTCGCCTTGGACTGGTCATGTTTCTCAAATTTGCCTTGTGTTTTTAGCGAGGAGTAAGACGTTGACAAAGTTGGGCGCGGAGTGGCAGGATACACTCAAGAAGGCTGCGAATGACGATTGAGGTGTAATGTGTGTGTTTCTATCTGGCTTCGGTTGTTTGATTCCTGTTGTTGATATATAATGTATCTTGTGCGTAATACTTGTATTTATTGCTGCGTCAGAAGCTTGAGCGACCCCCAAACGCCAGCACCAGTATTGAAATGCTTGACTTGGGCGAGCTTTTAAGGAAATGCATGCGTCGAGCACGGAGGGAAGGTTGTCGTAGAGACACCTGCATTTGCATCCCAGGCGGGTACTTGGTAGAAATTCCGTCACGGGCGCTAAATACCAAGTGTTCTGAACCAAAAAAACGGCATTACATTGCCGGCACTTGGTTTCGTGACCCTCGACGCCAAGGAACGCCTCGAAGCTATACCTTCCTTCTCCTCCACCATGGTGATTTTTCCCGATGCCCGCGACTTCACGGTAAATAACTCCCAGTTTGTGGACCAATCCTCGCATACCCAAATCAGCATTAATGTTAAGAAGGACGGATCCGAAAAAGCAGGCGAGGATCCTCACTGCAATGGAAGTGCCGTACACTGATCCCCATGGTTAGGCCTCCAGACGCTGCTTGAGGCCTCAATCCCCGAGGCCAGCTACGACTCCTCCGCTCGCTATCCACCTCCTCTGTGCCATCCTGGAACTCGGAAGGACTATATCCAAAGGATCATCCGATGGGGTCTCAACGCGGACAACCATATCGATCGGATTGTGTGGTTGCGAGGGCCTGCAGGCGCTGGGAAGTCTGCCGTTGCCCAATCCTGTGCCGAAGCCCTAGGGGATAAATTAGGCGCCGCATTCTTTTTCTCCCGTTCAAATAACTGGGATGACCCCGACCGCTTCTTCACCTCCATCTCACACCAACTCGCTGTCAAGTTCAACTCGTATGGTGACCTCCTGGACTCCAAAATTCACCGTAACCCTACTCTAGTCAAAAAGTCGATCCCATACCAGTTCCACAACCTCCTTGTCGCTCCACTCCGTGAACTCAAAGCCAAGGGAGAGGAGCTCACTGAGCGTGTCATTATCATTGATGGTCTTGACGAATGTGCGACTGCGGAGGCGCAGATAGACATCGTCAAGATCGTTGTGGAATCCGCCCGAACCCAATCTACTCCTTTCCTTTGGATCTTCCTCAGCCGCCTTGAGCCACATCTCTTTGCTGCGTTTGACTCACCAGAGGTTGGGTCACTATGTCTTCCGATAGAGCTTCCCGTGTCTAGGGAGATTGACAATGAAATTTCCCTATACCTGACGGACAAGTTGGCTGATATCGCCCGAAAGCACGGCTTTACGTTGCCGTGGCCCTCTGGGGAAGATGTGGGGGTTATCGTCGACCTTTCTGCTGGGCTATTTGCTTGTGCCCATACTGTTGTTCAATTTGTTGATGAAGAAGATTCGGCTGGGCCCGTGGACCAGTTGAATGCAGTCCTCCGTCTGGCAAAGCGCATAGCCACAAAGGGACCCAACCACCCTCTGTCAGGGCTGGATGGCTTTTACGCGCTCATCATGGAACGTGTGCCGCCGAAAAGACTTCAAACTGTGCAGTGGATCCTTTTGGCAACACGTATGCCCGGTGTCCAGAACGCCATCGAGAATGCAACGCTGCTGGGCTTGTCCGAAATACAATTCCGAGACGCATGTTCTTCTCTCCACTCCGTTATGAGAATCAACGAGGGGCTTTTCCCTAGCGTCTCTTTCTACCACGCATCTTTCATGGACTATCTTGAGGATCCAGCTAGGTCTCGAAGATTTTGCATCTGGGCGGATTGTGCCGTAGCATTGTGGGATGAATTATTGCGCAAGCTAAACCAGATTCGAGTAGTCAACTATGAGCCGGACTGTGAGTGATACCCTATCTTTGACCTATCAATCGACCTGAGTTCCACATTATTAGACCAATACATTCCCGAACTTGCCTACACTTGGCAGGACACAATATACCCTTACAGCCCTGATGGTGATTGGTGGTTCAAACTTGTTCGCGCACTTTTCGAGCTCCTCGTGTCATCAATCGATTTGAATGGTGACGTGCAAAGGCTCAAGGTTCTGATGACTCTTGACTTCAGAAGAATATCTTTCCTGAGGCCTATGCTCCTTGGAGGTATAGAATTGCAGGTATTGTTGCAGAAAGTAAGGAATTCCAATCATGTACACAAGCTTGTCACTTACATTTGCCCAGATCCCGCCAAAATCCCAACTTATTCACTGTTCGAAGATCATTACTTTATCTCGATTTGTCCGACGCATTTTTCAGAAGTCTAAGTGGTCACCCACTTATATAATTGGGTCTGGAGACAAGAAAGCCGTCCTCACAGAAAATTGCCATGGCCGGGTTACTCTTATTCCTTACTCCAAGCGACGAAAGCTTCTGAAGCAGCTCCATGGTACACTTACAATGTCACATCCAGCCGACGTTGACCCATCTTCAATACTCCCTACACTGCCAACGCGATGAGTTAGGTCACAGGTCCAGGTGCAATATTCTGACGCTATGTGGCACACATACGTAAAGGAAATATATTCGTTAGCACACAGGTGTCTAAGTGCACATAACCTACGAACATCTTAAAATATAATCCCAGGCAAACGAAGGAGCTACGAGAGTAGTAGCGACAGTCAAGGAGAAAGTCAGGTCCTCTAGGAGGGAACCTGGCAGTGAGCACGTCATACTGTATCAAAGACCCTGCAGAAGCGGTGAGAGAACGACGTGCCTTTGTCGACAGCATAAATGCAAACCTTATCAACGCGCCAGAACTGAAGAACTCCCCCCTGGGTTGTCTCCCTCTCATTATATGCCCAATTTTATAGACACTGACGCCTACAACGACCTCATGAAGCCAATTAAGCAGCTCAAACTCCATGTCATTGGCCACGGTCTCGGCATCTCGACAGACGACTTTGGCTGTGCAAATTGCAAGTCCCACGACCACCCCTCCCTTCAATGCCCCTTCCCCACGGCACCAGGTTGGTTTCTCCCCAAGGACGAAGACTTCCTACCGTCCAAAACGGAGCCAGAGAGAGACTAAGGGCAGGGGGGCGGCAAGGTTGGGTCACCAGGGGGGCAGATCTAGACCAACCGAGCTCCTCCTGATCTCGCGCGTTGTTCAAACTAGCTTACTATACCATAGATGTAACCACGTATAGTCGCTCTTTTACTAGTACACCCCCTTTTTTTCGTCCTTCCGCGATCATTGAATATAATGCTGTGCCCCAATTCGATGAGCGACGTTCGTTAGCGTCCGTTATCCATGAGCTCGGAATCTTGGGCCCCACGAGTTTTGATCCGAGGCTCGGACCAAAACTCGTGGGGCCCAAATATACCCTACGCTAGAACCTTTGAAGCAACCTGGAGTAAGGGAAAAGATTAGGCGGGGATTTCCAGGAACTCATCAACCAGGGAGACGTAAACAACATCTATCTAGAAACCACCTATGATCACGAACAAACCGGGATTGGTGACAACATCGAAATCCCTTTCAGTAGAACCCGACCACACAAGCAACGATATTTGGTGTGTTTTCCTTGCCTCGGACCGGTGATTGATTCTCAGTTCGTCTTGTGTTTTAGCGAGGAGGAAGATGCTAACAGAATTGAGCGTGAAGCGGCAGGGTACGTTCAAGAAGGCTGCGAATAACGATTGAGGTGTAATGCGTATGTCTTGATTCGGCTTCGGTTGTTTTAACCCCCATTGTGGATATGATATAGTGTATCTTGTGTGTATAACTTTACCGCTGTGTCAGAAACACCGAGCGACCCCCAGACTTCAGTACTGATATTGAGGTGCTTGGCTTGGGCGATTCCGGAGCACTGACAATTCAATGTCGGATGAACGCAAGGGGCTTTTAGAAAAATGTGTATGTCGAGCCTGAAGGGAACTATCTCCGGGAAAGCAACCATTATCGCACTTCGATGCTCGACTGATCGTTTACATCCC
Source organism: Podaxis sp. C-F-92630 (assembly GCA_018524945.1). Classification (NCBI taxonomy): domain Eukaryota; kingdom Fungi; phylum Basidiomycota; class Agaricomycetes; order Agaricales; family Agaricaceae; genus Podaxis; species Podaxis sp. C-F-92630. The sequence goes on from JAEUWS010000136.1 coordinate 35,901, forward strand.
GGACAGGTACTGGTAGGAGACTTCATTTCGGGCGCCAACGCTAACAGTCTGACCCGCAAATCTGACCAAGCTTGGCATTGCCAAAAAAGCAACTGATCATACATAATATCCGAAACCAGGTTAATTTCATTGGAAACAGAAGGCACAGACAAGTTAAACATTTCTAAAGTGGAGCGGAATTAAGGCCAGAAAGAAAGAACGAAAGAAAGGGAAAGAAAAAAAGTCAGAGGCAGTCCCGCGGAATCAACTACGAATCAACCGAAAGTGAGCTAGCTAATGAATTCTACATCGCCTTCTCTTCAGTTTCCGGTTCCTGGGGCTTCCTCGTCGACGCCTCCGAGGCCTTGGCTTTGGGTTCCTTTAAGGTTGTCTCTACCCTGCGGAAGAGGTGATCCTCGATCATCTGTCCAGGTAAGACCATCTAAAGAGAAACTCAGGCGTGATCGTTTGAATATCTTGAGATACGACGCACCCAAATGCCCTTCAGCAGTAGCACTTTCTCCGTACTCTCCAAGTCAAAGTTGTCGAGGACTTGAGTAGCATATGCTTTTGCTGTGATCAGGTTAACGACTCCGAAGACCCAGTGGCCCCCACTAGTAAGGCAAAACTTGAGGACTCGGCACCCTTTGCGTCCATATCTTTGTCTGGGGGGGGGGGGGGGTTCGGCGGTCAGGACGCTGATATCCCCTAGATTTGCTGGTATGACGTACGCCGCACAACATGTGGCGATCGCTTGATACACGCCTGAGCTAACTATGACCGGGAGGGATGTACATGGGTCCTTAGTGACGTTGTAAAATCGCCGGGGCAATGACTTACTGCTCCTCAAAGAAAACCATTCCCTTCGTTTGGCCTCTACGAAGAGAATCTCCCAGTCCAAACTGTCAGATACGTCCATCAAGGACAACCTATCCTCAAGGTGTCCGGCAAGGTTTTGGTAGGTCCCTTGAACTTTAACTAGTCAGGTCGCAGACAATGCAAGGAGGGAACGAAACGTACACTCTCCCAGACCGAGAGTATCCAGATCTTCTTCTCTGGTTTGTTCATCCTGTTGGCAGTATGGTAATCTGCCATTTTTTGTGATTTTGTAACTGATAATTGTCAGTAAGGCGTAGTCAACTTCTCCGGTGAGATATGTTCTATGAACTCTCGTCCCGTCCGTGCGTTCTATCTCCACTGCTTCATGACCTGCGGTTATCCGGGCGAGCCAGAACTCTAGCTTAGAAGTGGCCGGGTGATGGTCGGCAAGGGCATCAAAATAAGCATCAATCATCACCCTCGCTACACATTCTGACAATAATAAACGGGTAAAAAACAAGGTAGTCGTCGCGAGAGGGAAATACTCACAGGACCGTGATAACGACACCTCTTTCTCTTTAAATTGTCGTTCAAATCCCTGATGTGTTCATCGTTGATAGGGTAACAGTACATATGGTGTTTCTTGAAGCTGTCTGACTTGGAAACTTCCAGGATGTCGTTGATGGGATACCAAGCTAACACTTGGATGCCGAGTCTCTCGAACGTGGCGGCGGTCTTGACGTCCGAGAGACTCATCGCCTCACATTTGTGTCAGTCAGTAACAGGTCGACCGAGGGGTAGTTACTCACTTTAAACGTATCCTCCAAGTAGCTCCTGGTAACGACTCGCCTGACGAAATCCCTCAAATGGTTTGGATTAAGGGATAGCGAGTACAGTGCATTGAAGTAATTATTGCGAGCCTCTTCATCGGGAACGTTGCTTTGAATTTGTTTTTTGACGAGTGCCAGAATTCGGACTTCAAGTTCCGCTCGTGCCCGTTTGGTGCCCCATTCATTGGTATTCCGCACGATCAGGTCGTCAAGGAGCGACAGGAAGTCGGGACCGAGGTCTGAAGCATCGGAAGTCTTGAGGATTGAAGATGTATCTAGAAGGTAGGAGAATGCTTGTAAGCACTCGCATTGACAATATTCGTATGAGACGGTACCTTGAGCTGGAACTGCTGGCATGTGACTATGTAAGAGTGGCAGGCACTATGTTCTCGCTTTGTGGGGACAGTTGGGTATTGGGACACACATCCGTTAGATACTAGTTCCCCTCGGCGAATTCATTGCTTGTAGCATGCAATGCTCTAGGGGAATGGCCACCGCATTTCTAACTCGTTTCGAGCGATCTGGTAGGTACGGATTTATTGAACGGCCCCGATGTGGCATAATCTTGAATCTAGATCGAGTTATATATATGTAGGGATCAATGGCATATTGGTCACGGATGGTGACAAGACTGCACGCGTCGCGCACCTTTGGCCTCAACATTGTTGTCTCGCCCTCAATGCTTTCTTGTTCTACCACAAACCCTTGTCTGGCTTGCTGCGGAGAATCATACTCTGGCTCGTATCCCGCATTAAGAAGCTCTTTCGCATCAAATGGCTCCGTGGTTCAAGCTCCCAAAAGACAATCCAAACCTTGCCACTCGAAATATTATGCGAAATTTTCCGACACCTGGATAGCAGGGGGCTACTTGCTGCCAAACTAGTACGCTCTACTAGTACTTTTAATTGACAACGTTGCCATTTACCTTTTCCAGACTTGCAGGGCGTTCTACAACGCTACAAAATCACGACAGTTCTGGCAACGTCTCGCCAAAACGTGTCAGTCACTAAGCGGTGGGTCGGAAATCGGCGAATCGGTGGAAGGACGTACAGTTTCAGACCTTGAACGGTGGGCTATACGGAGGCTGCGAGTCCATGAATCCTGGTTTCTGGATGCACCTCTTGCCTTTCGCGCCCGCCAAATCCAGTATCCCCAAGCGGCGACGATAAATCGTAGCAAACTTCTTCCAGGTGGGCGGTGGCTCATAGCAAATACCCTGAAAGGCCAATTCTGGGTCTATGACCTTGACTCATCTTGTGCCGATCGCCAATTACTTTTTGATCCGGGAGAGTATGACAAAGAAGACAGAACGCGTGATAACCTCACGGCTTTCGCGGTCTGGGTTGGACCATTAGGGGATACGCTGTCATTTCGCGTTGTTCTATGGAGAATAGCGGGACCCACTGCGAGTGAGCTCTCAATTGACGAAAGGGGAACTAAGAATTAACCATATTCATTCAGCGGGCGTGTGACTAGGATGCTCATATATGAAGTGAAGCTCCCGAAGGATGGAGAGATATCTCATTTCACGGCAAAACCGCTATACGCCTCGCGCAGCTACCAAAACATAGGAAAACCTTGTGTAGGAATATCGAACAGATACTTGGCGGAAATACGGGCGGTTCGGAGCGGAGATGGTAGCTTCCAGCTGGTGCTATTCTCCTGTCAGTACGCGGCAGATGAAAGCAGTAGCTCACTATTTGAAGTCCACGCAGAACTTGCTACCACTAAGATTCTGGTGTGTATTGCTAGATTCCTGTTTTCGTACGTTAACGTTTCAATAGTACCATATCTACTTCACCAAGTCGTGACAGCAGGCACCGATTTCATTGAAATTTACACTGTTCAACAAATTAGAGGCCTCGAAGCGCAGCAGAAGCTATCACCTCTGTACAGGGTTCAGCTCACCTCTCGTATCAACCACCTTGTGGGACCATTCCTCCATCAGAACTTCTTCTGGGTAGCATCCGTTCTCGGTGGGGAGGAATTACTGTTGGTGCGACTATCTCAAGAAGCATCTGATCCTCCCCTGGTTACAACACTTGATCACCGCTCTGGAGAGATAGACGATACACTGGAGTGTGCTTTCTTCAACCAGACTGCAACTGTTGCCATGCACTCCGATTGGACATTAGACATCCGAGCATGTTCTTGGGATATGGAGCTGACGCAATGTCGTTTTCAAATTAAAAAATGTCGGCTTCGTGAGCTTCATGAGCATCATACTTCGGCGGAAGTTTTCAAGATAGTGGGTGTAGACACAGCAACAGGTCGGGTGGTATTGCTACACCGCCACCACAAACTATGTATTGTCCTTGATACGAGATAAATGGTACACCGTATATATTTTTCAACCGCCTTCTTTGTCTTGCGTATTCTCCGAATCTTCCGCTTGATCCATCTCTTCAACCTATGTTACGTCTTTGTTCTACAAGTGTTCTAAGCCCGTCAGTTTCATTTCCGAATCTTTACAGGGCCCCAATTCCGTTTTCCTTTGAGCTTGAAGGCTGCTGCCAGACAAAAGATAGCCATATTCTTGAGATACACCCAGGATCTGCACAATGATCAACCCAGAAGGGGGCTTCATGCTCCAATTTTCAGAGGCTTCCAGACCTTTCTATACACCAGGCAAGTTTCCGATTCCACTAGAGCGTCGGGTTCCAAGTTCGAATATATCCGATGTACGTCACTTGGGCGGGACGCGTTTTCTGACATGGGGCACTTCGTCTCGATGCGTACAGAGAACCTGTGCTGCTGATGTACTTTCATTGCCATTCCCTGTGAAAAACAACTGCATCCCATTCTTGCCGCCAGGGTAAAGCTCTCGAGTGGGTCATGGTATGCAACTTCAATTTCGGGCCCGTAATGAGTTCGACGGTTTCGGTCAAGAAACACTTCTTGACTGGCATTGATTTGATTAACATTAGCTATAGTAACGGGGAGTTGCAGAGGAGCACAAAGTAGACGGTGGCCAAAAGCCAGTTGGGTCCTGATATGAAAGTTGAGAAATTGACCGCCGTAGTAAAAGGAGAGTGTATCTGAGGAAGAAATGGGGTGATCCGTGTGCGACAAAGAGAACGAAATCCTAAGCAGTTCTAGATGAGAATAGTTGAAAGGCACCAGGAAAAGAAAAATCATTAGAACAAGTATCCGTTAATAGTCTTTGAGGAGTATTGATGGGGCCAAGACTGGGATGACTACCGCTTCCATGAGGAGAGTTATGACGAAATCTGATAGGAATCGGTCAAGTATCCACTCTTCAGGACCAAGTAATACTTACCATCGACATAACCTTCAACAACTCCTCATCAGAGGGCTTACAACCAAGCCCCGCCGTCCTTCGAAAATTCGAAGACGACACAGCATCCCACTCCCACCCATCAAGAGCACCATCAACCCCGGCTCTACCGCGGTTCCTCACAATCCGGATCTGCTCAGATGTCATCATCCTCTCCAACCGTTCTAGCACCTCTGCAACACTTGGCCTCTGATCTGGCTCATGATTCCAACAGTCCTCCAAAAGACGCCACGCCTCATCCGTCGCTTCCTCCGCCATCTTTTCAGGTGGTGGGCGACTCGGCTGCTGACGAGAATTGAACAACTTTAATGTGACGGCTTCAGCTCCTCTAATTTCATAGAAGGGTATCTCGCCGGTAAAGATTTCATATGCTGTAGATGCGAAAGAGTAGACGTCGGAGGCGGGTGTGGGCGAGCTGTCCTTGTCCAAGGATTCTTGGAGGAAGAGTTCCGGGGCTTTCCATCGAGTTGTGCCACCGCTACGTCCGGGCTCGGATCCAAGGGAAGACCAGACCAGGATGTTGTCGCCTAGCAGAGCGGAGAGACCGAAGTCCGCAAGACAGGCGCGACCAGTGGATGTGACGAGGATATTATTGCCTTTGATGTCACCATGGACGATGTTGAGGCTGTGCAGGTACTGGAGACCGCTGGCAATGTCATGAATCTGATTGATTAATGTTTTAAGAAAAGACTGCGGAGCACTAGAGCAAAGGCAGACCCACCAAAGGGATCCGAGGAACATGGGGGTTCTGCTTTAGGTAGTTCACGATGTTGCCATTTTCCATCCACGGTGATACGAGTCCGAATCTATTCCTTCGAACCTCGTTGATATAAATACCATAGAATGGTAAGATGTTCGGATGAAATAGTTGCCCCCATAATAGCGCTTCGTGAGAGAGCATCTGATGCACAGAACAGTTCGGCTGTGCATAACATAAATTAAGATGGCATTAACTTACCTTGAGCAAGGGTTGTGTAGGCATTCGCTGGTATGTTCTTAATAGCTTGAGACAAACCACTTGGCCATGTGACATGGCTTTCCAAACGTTTCCATAGCGTCCTTCATCAACCGCGTCGCTTCCGAGCATCTCAACGCTGTTGAGTTTAAAACAACGAGGATACAGTCCAGACCTTGTGGATAGGCGTGTCAGGGCTTTGAGAATGATTGCTCGATCTTGTCCTCGCAGCGAGGGGGAGTCCAGTACCTATGAGACCGAGTCAGTAACGAGAGGTAGGAGAAGGAGATCCGAGGAACTGACAACTTGCAGGGAATCCAGGATTTGTTGAGCCTCGTCGCCCCGATACGCGAGAAGAGCCTTGTACTTGGCTTGGTCTTGGAGGACGTCTGTCGTGAGCTTTCGCATCAGTTGATCCGTGACGCTATTACACGAGCACTTGTAAGACTAGGAGAGATATCATTTTATATCAAAAACCTACGAAGGCTGCGCGTGTGTGCCATGATTGCTATCTGACGAAGCGATTGTTTGTTTGATTCCTTGAGGATCTGTTGACAAGATAAATTAGATCGGCCCAAGATACTGGTGGAAAGGTTGATCTGACCTCGGGAAAACGTATCAGCCCTCACGCGAGAGACCCCCGTAATTATCGAAAGTCGAGGTCGGGGGGTCTTCGCTGGAGCGGTTGCCTGCGAGAATGCCAACTGTAAGGGACTTGGCGGGGTACTTGAAGTTCCATGTGAGTCTGAGCTCGACTCCACGTCTTGGGGACCCCCATTGACAACCCGGAAACGACGCAAGGGCGTCAATGGTGCAATGTCCGGATGGGGTTGTGTCGTGGGAGGGGGTGGGGGGAAAGAAGACGCATAAGAAAGCAGAGTATCATCCGTTCTGTAATCCACTTGAACTCCAGTTCCTGATATGTCGAGGTCGTCGCCTGGAGTGGGATTGATTGGGTACTCCCACAAAGGGAAAGGTGTGATCATCGTCTCCGGCGCTCGAAGGGAGCTGTCTTCCGAATCACTCTCCACGAGCTTCTGGTTCTGGGCAAGTGATCCGGGAACGTCGTCGTCTGGGGTTTCTAATTCGGGAGTATCTGGGGTAAAGGGAGTGAAAGGAGTGTGAGGAGTGTGAGGCGTGAGTGGGCTAGCCTTCGGTGGACGTCGTGGCTCTCGAGGTCCAAAAAACGATACGCGGGAGTCAGTAGCAGATGTGGGTCCGGAGGAGGTTTCAAGATGAGGTAGCCGGGGTCGGTGAAGTTCGAGTACATGCTGCCACCTTTGCTCCGTCTCCAAATCCAGGCCCCTACGACGGTCGGCCCTATTTGGCGAGTTGGCCTGCAGAGTGCCATCGCTGCTAGTATATTCTGACAATGAAATTACGAAGAGACGGTCCGCGAATGAATCCGAGGCGTCGCGGGTGCCATCCAAATCGTCCTTCGTCATCAACGTGCGTCTGCTTGTTCCAGCAATAGGTGGTCTGGGTCCACCTCTCCAAGTGCTCCGCCCGTACGCGGGATCGCATTGCATATAGCTGTGAGTGTCAGGGGATGAAGGGGAAGAGGAAGCCGAGGAAGCCGCCATCCTACACCAGGTAGAGGACGAAGGATGTTAGGCTCTTGACATGCCCTCTTTATGAGGAACCCTCGCACCGCCGTAGCGAGAAGATCTACACCTATTTTTGTGTGCGAGCATGTAGATGGCGGCATGCGCAGCCATTTATGACGCGTGATACCCCATTATACCCGAACTAACGCAGAAATCCGTTGACAAACAGAGAGCGGTCTACTCGCATCAGCTCTCGTGATCATGGCGACCTAATGACAGGGGTCCACCCAGGTAAACCTGTGGACCACCAAGTCACAAGGAAGCACACAAAATGCGTGCTTTGAAGCCTCCTGTGCCGTACGCCTTCACACGTTAATATCCGGTATGCATACACCGACGTCAGGAAAGAACAGCCTTGGGGTCCCAGGCCTTATGAGCATGCCAACTATCCAGGCAAGGTTTCCGAGTCAGGTCATAACAGCAGACGTTGGGGTTCTCGGATAACGATTCAGACTATGATTGGTTGAGAGAGGAGAAAAACTCCCAGTAGCAACAGCTTAACCTCACCTGTTCGGCAGTTCCGGGGGACAGAATCAAAGCGGGGACCCGATGATGGAAACCACCCCTGCGGCGTAGGGTAGTGAGACGATGACGCAGTTGGTAGTAAGACAGCTTTTGGTCGGCTTAAGAGTCGACGTTGCCCTCCTGGACTCTCGCATTTGATCCGCAAAAGACTCGTACAAGCCGATTGCGGGTGTAGAATCCAGCAACATGACATGCATGACCATTCATCTGCATCAGAGTCAACAGGACACGGTGACACGCGCCCAAGTTGATCAACCAGCACGAGTCCATGACACGAGCGCCTAGACTCTCACTCCATGGTCATAAAAGGTCGAATAGGTGCACAAAAATACGAAAAAAATGACTGAAATAATGATCGATGTCCAGGGGATTTTATGTCAGGTGTAAGGAACACAGCCATCAAGGGAAGACGGGGGGAAGAGGAAAGGAAGGGAAAGTGGTCAATGCGTAGGTGCCAGCGGACTTTCAATGGTTATGCAAGCCAAACTTGAACTTTAGTCAGTCGCGTCAAATTCAACCATCCCCCCCTTCTTTTCCCTCCTCCCTCCCACATCCCCCTCACAATGTCTGAGAAACCAACAGGATATCGCGTCGAGTACGCCCCTTCCAACCGCGCAAAATGCAAAGGTCAGAATATTTTTTCCCTACATCACATAATACCAATCCAACGCTCATGGTTGTTTGTTTATCCTAACTGATGTTGGTTTATGTTCGGATATGCAGGTCCCAAACCATGTTCAGGTTGGTAGCTTTATCCCCTATTTCCCATCAACTCTAACTGACACACCACCATAGGTACTACTATCTCCAAGGGTGACCTCCGTTTTGGCACCTTGGTTGAGTTTCGCGGTGCACATAACTTGTACGTTATCCCACGCGCGCATTGCCACTTGTTTGACGTCGCTAAGTCGAACCTTCGTAACACAATAGCGCATGGAGGCACTGGGGTTGCGTAACACCCAAAATTCTTGAAAATGTCAAGAAGAATCTAAGCGAGCCCAACGAGCTCGACGGTTACAACGAACTCAAGGAGGATGATCAAGCCAAGATCATCAAGGCTTGGCAAGATGGCCATGTCGCCGATGAAGACATTCCAGAGAGCGCCAGGAAGCCTGAAGCCGAGGAAGGTGAAGAAAAGCCCAAAAAGAAAGCACCTGCGAAGAAGGCGGCCAAGAAGAAGGATGAGGATGCTGAGGAAGATGGTGAGGAGGAAGTGGAGGAAAAGCCCAAGAAGAAAACGACCAAGAAGGCCGCGAAGAAGGATGCGGATGCTGAAGATGGTGAAGATGAGGTTCCGGAGGAGAAACCCAAGAAGGCCAAGGCTACCAAGAAGGTAGGCTGGTCCCTCTCAAATGCACAGATATCCTAATCACAGAGTCCTTTCGTGACAGAAAGCTGAGGAGGCTGGTGAGGAAGGTGAGAAGCCTAAGAAAGTCACCAAACCCCGTGCCAAGGTGATCCGTCTCTCCATCGCGGATTGATAAGGATGCTAAAGCAGGCCCACAGAAAGCAGAAACAACTGAAGAGGGGGGTGACGCAGAGGAGAAGCCTAAGTCCAAGCGCGCTCCCGCGAAGAAAGCGGCTGAACCCAAAGAGAAGCCGGCGCCCAAGAAGCGTGCTTCCAAGAAGGTAAATTCCCCACGTTGATGGATACACCATTGGAAGTATTTGTTGACCGAGATTCCAACCCAACAGGCCGTGGAGGACGAGGAGTCCGGAGAAGACTTCAGCAAAGATCTCGTTGATATCAAGGACGACGAAGACGAGGAAGAGGAAGACGAGGAGAAACCTAAGAAGAAGGCCCCTGCTAAAAAAGTTCCTACAGAGACGAAGACAAAGCCTGCATCCAAGAAGGCGGTGGCTTCAGGTTCCAAGGGTGTGAGTATTTTGTGCTTACAACCGTTGTCGTGCGCTGGTTCATGGTGCATATCGGCAGGATGAGGATACAAATATGAAAGATGGAACAAACGAAGGCGTGGCAGAAGAGAATGGCAAGAAACGCAAGGTATGTGAAATCTGTTGTCGTTCGGCAAGCTTTTTCATGTGTTTCTTGCCACAGCGTGCTCCCACTTCAAAGTCCTCAACCAAGCCCCCGTCCAAGAAAGCCAAGCCAGCCTCGAAGGCCAAGAAAAGCAAGGAGACGGTTGAAGAGACCTTGGAAGAGGAGGAGTAGATCGGCCGGGACGGAACACAACAACCACGCGTTCTTACGACATGGTCACCACCAGATTGGACTCGAACTTTCTGATTCTTTTTTTCTTCATTTATTCTTCTCTTCTCTTCTCCTGTGATATCTCGTTCTTCGCTAATTCGCTATCGCTGGTTCTTGTTTTCAGATCCTTCGCCCCTTGTTCCTTGTTACATTCTGCGTGTACCATTAATATGAGTAATACCCTGTCGTTGAGCATTCTAGGTTGTCAATGTTATGCTGGTTTTCGATCGAATTTTCATGTGGGCCTTGCGTGACTTAGTTCAACGGTATGATTCGCTGGGCGGAAAGGAATCGATGCAATGCAGAAAGATGATACAGGTTTCAAAGTACACAGCGTTACGATCTATGCCTTTGTTCCAGCAGCTTTTGCGTCCTCGGCGGCAGCGACAGCAGGGTTCACCTTCTTGCCATCTTTCCATCGGACACGTGGAGGGGGTGCACGGTTGCGACGTCCCTCACGAGATCGGACACGGACAACTAAACTTCATGTCAAAAGGCAGCAGGCAACGCAATAAGGAGTCTACCCACCGTGCGAGTGGATAGCACACGAGACGCAGTAGGCAATTTTGATGTACAACTTGGGGATAACGTATTCTAAGATAGAAAGTCAGTGGCAAATCCAAGCAACAGAGATGAATTTACACACCGGGATAAATGCTAGCCTCGTTGATATCCCTAACAGCAGCACTCTCGACCATGTTCCTCACTGTGAAGCGCTTGATGGCCTTGTCCTTTCCAACGCAGCGAGAGCAGTTGGAGCAGCGGACGAATTTAACGTGGCCACGGCCCTTCTTGTTGCGACCGCCATTTCTTCTTTTCTTGGTCTAGAGGATGCACAGAAAAAAAACCATCGTTAGTAAAATTCATATAGAGAGAGTAGGGAGAGTTGCCCATCAATCGACATCCAAGGTTCCATTCACGCATCCGGCTCAAATCTACCACTTTTCGACAGAATTTCGGCATAGATAGACGTGCAAAGGTCGTCTGGATGCGATGGGCAGGGTGAAAACGCACCATTTTGTCTTACGAGGTCGATGGGCGATGTGTTGGACAGCGACGAGGGCAGTTGAGCGATACACTAAGGGTTCAATTTCGGTTGTCTCCGTTCGCACGCGGCACGGCCGGCAGGAGAGGTCCGAGGATCCCGGTGTCCCTGCAGGGTTGCCAGCGCTATTCGATCGACTTTTGTAAAGAACAATGGCTTGGCTATCTTTAGTCACCAACTCAACGACCTTTTGTTCTGCGGGAGATTATAAAGAATGTACCGATTGCCTAAGGGGACTCTTATTTCTCTGGTGCTTTCTGCTTCTTTCCCTCCTCGTCCTTTACGTTCTTTTTTTCTGGAATTCTACCTGAGCCAGGTGCTCATAGATTGACGCTTAACGACTGACCACTGCGATACTTTTAACGTTAATCTTTTCTAATTATGATGTACAAGAGCGTTTTCTTTCCTCTCTTGAGCTTTGTTGCTGTTGTCTGTGCCGCGCCGACGTCGCTTGATGCTGCCACTCTTTTGCAGAATGGCGAAGAAGCTCAAGCACTTAATAGGCACTTCAGGACTTTGAAGGCGTCCGATCCTTGCCAAGGTGCGCATTCCTTTCTCCAGATCAAGTCGGTTCATGAACCGTTTCCTTGAACAGATGGCCAGGTCGCGTGTATCGGCAAGTCTATCGCGAAATGTCAGGGTGCTACCTGGGAGACCACCCAAGGAGAATGCTCGAGATCGCAGTTTTGTTTCGCTTTACCATCCGTGTCGAGCTCGGGAGCGGTAAGATTTCATCATCATCTTTCACAAGACCATATTCTTACATTCCCTCTGCAGAAGATCACTTGCACCAGCCAGAAGAGTGCCCAAAACCTCATCACCGCAACGGGAGCCACTGGAGGGATTTTCGGCAACCCAGCTAATGGTACATTGGAGGTTGGCGATGGAAGCGCGACTCAGCGCGCTTCTAACACGCCTTCCGATGTCATGGGTCCGAGCACCATTGTCCCAGACTTTACTCCTGCAGCAACCTCTCCTCTCCCGAGCTCAACTCCTGGAGTTTCTGCTCCAGATGGAGCCAGTGGAGTCCGCGATGACGGGGGTTCACGACCTTGCACTATGCATCAAACCAATGTCCCTCCCACTCAACCAACCCCGACAGTTATAGCCGACACGACTCCTTCTCCGTCTATCAAATCCATTTCTTCCACTCCTCAAGTCTCCACCACAGCAACACTGTCGGCACCTTCCACGTTCACAGCAGCACCCCAGAAGGCTACCACTGTTACTGTTACCCTTTTCCCATCCCAACCTACGACACTCACACCGGAAACACGCATAATCTCCCCTGAAGAAGCATCTTCGATAGTTTCAAGTATCAATGCTGCTGCGAAATCCACAACTGCGTCTTCCGCCCCAACCTCGTCTGCTATTCCATCCGCATCAACCAGTATACCTACCTCAGCAGCAGATGACACGATTCCCTTGCTACCTTCTCCACCTCCCGCGGCCGCGACCCAAGGAGGTTATTAATACGACATCCATTACTGAGATGTATCTCTAGCGTTTCGTATGTTCCAACTGTATCCAATTAATTTCTACGCAAGTCACTACGGGCAACAAATACATATCCCATCCTCATGAAAATACTGGTTCTTAATTGTCTTGGGGAGGAAGTTCCCACGCCCACTCTTCTTGAACCGCTTCTCGAGCTTTGCAGAACGCGCTTCTTTGTGACAATGAACTCGTGTAACCTCTTGTCCATCAACGTTCAACGCCAACATCCATAACGTACAATCCGCGTATGCGTTATCCTCTACAAAAAATAATACTTAGAAATGAATAGACACGGCAAGTACTCAGATTATCAACTGACGACGACGACACAATTGACCTTTGGCGTTCGTATCCTGCCTGACATAGGACAATCAGATGGATCATCCAGTCCAGTTAGCCGGTCAAGCTCTCGCATACCACCGAATCATCCAGCCAGGGGATCCGATGCACACCAAAGTATCACAAGCAGTGATGAGAGACAATATTCGCGAAAGACAACCAAATCATCATCCTGTGGTCCTGTTCCTCCTCCGGTTGCTGGGAACGTTCCAACGGCAGGTCGAAATCAAGCTCATGGTGAGGGTCCTCGGGTTCATCCATCCTTAACTGCACCTTCTGCACCCCCATTCCTCCATACCCGAATGTCGCTCCCAAACCCAGGCCAATACCGCGCGATTAAGCAAACCTCTTCGCGGTCAACACCTTCTTCCCCGTATCAATCACCCGCGAGGAGAAGACTACTAGAAGAACCCAGTAGATCGAATCCAACTGCACCCACCTGGGACGTGGGACCAAGCCAATCTGGAGGATTCAATACGGTGCGTGCCCTTCATATCGATCTCCTCAGATGCTTGAGTTAACGAAGTACATAGCAACAAACACCAAACCGCAGTGGGCCCTCCTACCCATCAGCACCCTTCACTATGCGTGCCCCAGGTACGCATTCAGCCCTTTTTCAACCACGCTAGACATGCTAACGGCGAGTTTAGGTCGCAAAGCAGCTTCAACTGCTCCTCCAATGTGGAGCCCGCAAAACGAACCTCGGAGCCTGAACATCAGCCGCATAACAGCAACACCCAAGAAACGTCCGCCCATCGAAATCAGCAAATCCACGAGCCTCCCAATACCTTTCTGGCAACATCAAGACGCTGAACATGAGGCTCAGCAGAAAGTCGAACGACGTATGAACAAGCTTGGCGAACTTGGCCACCACTCTCCCTTCAAACAGTCACCTGTGGCTCCACGACGGTTCTACTTAAACCCTGCTCTCCAAGTGGTTCAAGATCCAGCCTCGGATGAAGATGAAGCTGGGCACCCCATGGATATTGACCAAGCACCACAGAAGAACCTAGGGTTGAAAACTACTCTCCCGAAAACGTGAGTATCCCCATTTCTTAGTACACTCACGCTGACCACCCGACCACTCCCCAGTACTCACATCTCCAACCTGGCGAATCGGAAAGCTGCCCGCAAATTACGATGGCCACCACCTCCCAAAGACTCCTCAAGGGGGAGCAGCTCTGAATCAAGTTCATCATCTAGCGAATCATCTGATTCCATAATCGAGTTGACCGACGCCGAAACCGAAACTGAGGAGCATCCCAAGGACAAAGACAAGTCAGACCAGACCGAACGCGACCCGCTCTCCGAGAATGAAATCGTCATCGTTGAGCCTCCACAGCCACCCATCACTATCTCGCTTCCTCAGATCGGGCCTACTATCCCTCAGCCACCCGGTCCCCCAGCAAGACCGTCTGATCACCTCGTTGCAGCTTTGGAAGAACTTTGTACGGCTTCTGTTCGAATGCAAAAGACAAAACAGCTGCCATTTCTACGAAGGAATCTACGCCGTGGTTTCCGGATACGATGTAACGCCATTGGTGTCAAGACTACGAGGTCAAAACCCAAGATGCCTGTGCTCGTGCGGTATGAGTACATGGAGTCAACCTATGACACACATATATCGCGATGGCTTTGTCCGCTTTGTGAACTACACGGAGTGTTTCCGAATAAAGAGATGTTAAGATGTCATTTGCATTGGGATCACCCCGAGGTTATTTTGGAGCGTTGGGAGCAGAGGACAAATAACCAGGTTCGTCGATTCAATAGTCTACGGAAAGTCAAGTAACTGAGATGTGTTCAGGGAAAACCAGAATGGCGAATTCATATGCTGATTCCCGAAATCACTTACGAGGCGATACAACCTAGGTATGCCCTTGTCCTGACTTTGATCTTTACCATTCTTTGACATGACGGAACTTTACAGAGTGCATGATACTTACGCCCTCAAATCGGAACCAGAAGAAACCCCACCCGGTATTGGTAGCTATGCCGCACCTTCGCCACTCCGATCAGGCGAGGAACCAAGACCGGTCAGTGCCCCACCAGTACGATCGCCTCTATCAATCCGCTCGCCGTCACCACCTCTCTCGACTCCGGGTCGGGACCTGTCCACTGAGCATCCAGAGAGATCTAGTACAATCGAATCGAAACTAGACCTCTTGCGCAAACCAGAGCCTCTCGAACCCGTTGCACTAAAGCCGCCGTACTCCGAGTGGCGTGAAGGGCTCTCACCTCAGCTGCGGCGATCCTCCACTACTCCCTCATGGTCAAGTCGTACACGTTCGGTTCTCACCGATACAACTGAACGTGAAGAGTCTCTCAGTACAGTACGGATTGAGCATAGTCCTGGTCCAGCAGGTGGTCTTTATCCCAGCCCACCACCCGTACATGACCCATTAGGCCCCGCAGCGCAGTTTCCGTACCTACCAGCGAAATCCGAATACGAGGGACCAGATATTTACTATTCATGTCGGCCTGGTGGGCCGAGCACATTCGACCTTTTGAGCACACTCCCCATGGAACCTTTTGGTGTTTTGGAGTGGGATATTTTGGAAAGGGAAGAAGAGATTTATGAGAGTGATGATGTGGCAGCTGAGTTCAAGGTCATGCATGCGTTGTGGGTTAGGTGGATAACTCTGAACAGGTGGGATTTCTTTACTTCTTTGCCGTTTATTGGATCTGATTTCTCGATCTTAGGCCTCAATTCATACAGAACTACTACAAAGGCACTATTGCGTTCATTGATATGTATTGGAGGATGATTCACCAAGCTGCTGGATGGAGGGCCATGCGATATTGGTTGCTCGTAAGTTCTGTTATTTTGCGTGATTAATATGTTGGTGCTGATAACGGGGAAAGGTGTTGTTGGTACACCGATTTTTGACTGGACGTGAAGTTGCGAAGGCTTTGAGGCACTATGAGGACCTTACAGGAATGCCTTATTGGTGATTCTCCATTCGATTATGTTCAAAAACAAAGATCGTCCCTGATATCACGGGCATGTTCATCTCATCTTAATATTCACAAACAAGAATGGTTACTCAGAAGGGATAAAGATACGGTCTGATTTAGTAGATGAGTGTGGGACACTTGATGCATTGATGCGCGGCTCCTCTGCCAATGCATTCCACCGTGGTGTTACCTTTCTTCGATATAGATTCTCCGTGGAATATGAATGCTCGGAATGACGGCATGCGCGTGGTACATATAGATACTTATTCTATTATCCTGAACATCCTGGGTTTCATTAAGAGTTGCTCCACGGCGCCAGTTTCAATCCTTTACATAAGATATCTGCGAGTGTGCGTCTAGCAAGTGCAGGTCGGGTATGGCTGGAAGGTGAGCGGAAATTATCCAAGGAGACAATTTCCGGTGTTGCCGAAGGGCCTGGCGGATTAGACTTGTGACATTTGGGTAAGAATGTGCTTACGTGAGCTCGGAGCTGGCCTTTTGTAAATGCCTTGGATTCCAAATGTCACACGACTTCAGGAGTGAGGAAATTGCGTGGAGGGCATGAAACAGGGGAATGCAAGCTTCTTGTGCGATGTAGAAGTCGAGTCCGCCGGGGCCTGAGCGATTGGTAGGCCAACCTGGACGCCGAAGTGTGTGCCAAGTGGCTGTACCAATCACTAAAGGAGTGGGGATTCAGAAGGGAGGGTGAGAAAAGACGGGGGACTGGTGACTGCTCGAAATGCAGAAAAGATAAGAGAGGTGATAAACTGATAGGAGTTACAAAGCAGTCTTTGTTTGCGACGTAAGGATCAGGAGATGATAGCTTGACTGTGTCCCTTCAATTATCTTATCCTTTCATGAGCCACATGCTTCTCATCTTAGAATACAACTTATATAGGATCCTAAGATCATCAATAATTGATTTCATATCTATTGATTAATTGTGATTCCATGACAGTGCATGCAACGCACCGGCCCCGAGTTTTACATTTCAAAATGATGTTCCTCTACAGAAGCTGGGAGGGACATGGTCCAACTTCATCAATCGTTTACTGATCAGGTCCCAGCCCACCATTGCTCTTTCACGACATCACTCAATGTGACAGAAGTCATATAAAATACTTCAAAAAATATATATGTAGATAAGTATTTTGCTCGGCTATGCTTGCGTGGTGAGCTGTCCACCTTAGCTCCTGGCTGCTCCTGCTTCCTTGTCGAGACTCCTGGTCACGCTGTGAAAGACGGTCCTCTAGTCTCCCAGACACAGCTTTCATTGTATTGTCATGTTACAAGCAGTTACACCAGTGATGCCCGTTTCGCGAGCCTTTCCTCAAACGAGCGACAGGAAATAGGTGGTGGACACGGTGAGATGTTGCGGGACAGTGAGTACAAGGGCGCGAGAGCCATGCTAGTCGAAATGAGGGCATGTCTGTGGGACCCTTACTATCATTGATCACCAGTTGGTCATCCTATCACCCTCACAGTTCCTGTCTTTCTCTCATACGTAGTCTCCTCAAACTTGACATGTATATAGTGCTTATACTAGAGAAAATTGTTGTGAAGAAATATTTGGGGAAAATCTCTGCATAGTATCAGAGAAAAAATAATGGTTTAGGAGGTGGGCTTCTGAGGCAGTGATTTTGCCATTAGTTTCATAGATCCTTTTTGATACCATGATGATTTCAGCACAGTTTTTGGCATGGATATAGGAACCATACCAGAGAGTGCATTTGCTCACTTTCAGCCCAATATCTTCACAAGGCCTTGAGGGATACCAGGATTAGTTTGAAGACCGGTATATGAGCATGACAAGGAGACACAACATAATTTCCACTTCGTTTATATTAAGTATCCCTATACTACATTATCACCAATATACGTCGACGCGTCCCCTTCAATCCCATGTTTCGTGAGGTGTTCAAGACCACAGTGCAGACGCGGAGCTTCAATTCAGCTGTGACACGGCCGTGACGTTTGGGTGCTTGTGCTCATTGGAACCGTTCCGACGTGGACATTCGTTAAGATAAAATCCCAAAAATCTCATAAACGTTTGTTGAAGACATCTATACATATGTGTGTGAGATCTCAACAGAAGGTACGCCATGGGGAAGGAGGAAGAGCGTACACATCTGAAAAGTGGCCAAGAGGTGATCAGTGATAGCACATCAATTTCAAGTTTGCATTGCTTTGGAATTGTCCTAAGCGAGATATACATGCAGAAGAATATTAACCACTGCGTCTACCATAGCCAGGAGAATATGTGAGGGCGGGGGACACAGATGGTGTCACACAGCTCCAGGACCCCAACTGCACTGTCATATAAGACAAGTTATCGAACAGAGTTGGACCATGTCTCCCTGGGCTTCCGGATTCCCCTGCTATTTTGCTGTAAAACAAGGTTTGCATGAGGCGCCTTCCCAGCAGTAGCCCCTTTAATATATAGAGGAAATGAACTCAACGAATCCCCGAAGCCGAGTATTCCAGCGCCTATCCGATGCATATCACATCAAAATAGGAAGGGGAGGACGACGTGCGTGAACGATGAGGACCTTTGTAGGGACTTAGGTAAGCTGATGCGTCTTAATCTCGCGGACTTAAACTACCTCAATATGGACGTTGGTATGTTCGTCATTCGTGAAGCTTAAACTCTTACACCTTCTTATTTGTTGATGACCCTTTGGGTCTTGTACATAGTATATATGTGTTAATACCTATTAATACCCACGGACGTGAACGCATCCGTCGACGGCATCGGCATACACTCAACTCTCTAAAAACCCATAGCTCCAACGGCATTGGGGTGAAATTACATTGCTCACTCCCTGAATACGCCCCTAAACAGCTCCCATTTATTATTCCGATTCTACCCCCGGCTCCCAGGTCCCACGTTCAACAGTATGGATGAGAATAACATTCTAGGCACTCGAGGTTGGGCTTCAGACTCTTAGATTACGATGATTGCTCAACATTCATTCCTGACCCAGGATCTTCAGTCGGATTCTTCTCCAACGCATGCCGCTTCACGATTCAGAACTCAACAATGATAAACGTGCATCAATCGAACGAAATCTATTGTAGGTGCATAATCAATTCAGGGGTAGTCCCAACCTCACAGATCAGCAGTAATGGACCTACTCGTAAAGCGAACGATTCCTGGCGCTACATTCGATTCCTCTGAACGTTATCCTCCTCCAAGCTGCCATCCCGCAACGTGCCCTGCAATTACAGATAGCATCCAGACGTGGATGCATGATATCTCCCGCGAAAAGAAGATCATTTGGCTTCACGGACCTGCCACTGTCGGGAAATCGGCCGTCATGCAGACACTTGCGGAAATTGAATCAGAATCACCAGCCTCCATACTCGGCGCCACATTCTTCTTCTCGCGTTCCGGCGAACGCGACGATCCACAGCGCGTCTTCATCACCATCACATACCAACTCGCTGTGAAGTACCCATCTTACCGTCAATATGTCATTGACCTCCTCGCCACCGATCCTAATGTCGTCCGGAAGTCTATGGCCGAGCAGTTCAAAAGATTCATCATTCGTCCTTTTGCGGAAAACAGGTTGGAGGGTCTCCACGAGACCGTGCTGATACTTCTTGACGGACTAAATGAATGTTTGACTGAACGGGCGCAGTGCGACATGATCACACTCATTGGAAAACTTGCCCTCCAATACCCAACTGCACCTCTCATCTGGATAATTGCGAGTCGGCCCGAGCCACACATCAAGGCTGCATTTTTATCTAGTGCTGTCAGGCAGAGTTATCTAGATATGGAAATGCCTGTCAATCCAGCCGGGGGATGTTTAAGTGTCGGGCGTTACTTACGAGGAAGTATTGGCAGGGTCACCCGTGTCCCCTCCGTCATTCCCTCCATTACTATGTCAATAGCGATAGGAGTCGCAGTCGTGGGGGTTTTCCGCTGGTGCAGGTGGTCCCTCCCATTCCGCTCCCACAGTAGTTGACTTCATTGGTGGCGAGCTTTATGCGGGCCTTTTTACTCCGTTCAAAAAGGACCTTGATGTTAGACCATTGGCAGCAGGCCAAACTAACCCGTTTGATCTCCGTTGTCCCTCAGAAGACTTGCTTGCAGCCGGAAGCATTGTTGATAATGTTTGCTGGTTTGATCACGGTGGAGGTTTATGTCTGCAGTAGTCGGCTTCGCCTAACAGGATGTGGGTCTGAGTGGTGCAATTCAGAGGCTTCACTTGGTCGTTCTACAGGAAATAGAAGATTATTAGATGGTGAAACGGCTGACACTTGTATTTATTGTCATCGGTACAATTCGGGTACTCATTCCTGATATGTGCTTCGAACTCGCAAAATAGGGATTCATTTGCATGTTGGATTGGGCTTTGAGGCGTTTCTACAATACTTGCAGTTGCGAAGTCGCTTTTGAGAATGAAGTAGTGGGAGAAGGTTGGTAGGCTCCTTCCTAGTCACGCGGGACGCTCTTGGATAATAGATATATCAATATATGAGCGTGGGAGCATCGAATATTTGTGCCAGCTATTGAAATCTCCCAATGTCCGATTCCTTTGCAGTTCTCTAGAACTCCTCTGTCCCTCAGAAAAAAAACCGCAAACACTTTCCTCTCTCTCTCTCTCTCTCTCAGCATCACACCAAACAACGTAGACCACATGGACAAGACGTTTTCAGCCTTCTTTCCTCCACGTCAATACCATCCACCACAGCGTGGTCCTTAGCCTTCATATCCATACCCTCACTTGTACCCTCAAACAACCCAACGCCACCGCTCAATAACGTATCCAAACACCACACTCAAGATCGACAACTGTCCCTTCAGCAGCATCCGATACTTTCTCAGATCTGCTCTCCAACTCACCTTTCGCCTCGTCCACATCTACACAAAACCTTACGATCACCCAGCGCGCCGCATTAGCTGAGAAACAATGCCAAGAGACTTTATTACCACATCAGAAGCAACAAGAGAAGGTGGAGTCTACTTGGGCTGGGTTGGATTCTCTTGGTCGTGGTGGATTCGGTAGGTTGGCACCTACACCTGCTGCTGCTGCGCCGGCAGATCCGTCTTCAGAGCCAAAGTCGAACGTGACATTGAACACCGTTTTGGATGACGGCGACGACGACTGAGGGTTAAGCGATTTTGGCAAACCCGCTGCCTCACCTCAGGACAAACTGAAGCCGAAATCCGCGACTTCGAATGTGGAGAGCGATAATCAAGACGACTCGGATCTATTTGCTGGACCCTCCAAACCCCCGGCCACTGCTGCTACAACTACCAACGCAATAAACTCTGTGAATACGCTTTGGCACCCCGACGAATTTGCTGCCATCCCACTTACGAAGACCGACCCTAGAAGCATAAATGCCGTAGTATCGCGTAGATTCACCCTCTCGCAATTTCGATTTCGGGAGTCGTGAAGATAGGTTACTGAATGAGAGCGACGACAATGAACGGGACGGTGAGAATAGCTTTATGAGCGTATTCAATAAGGTGCGCGTCATTGCCATCTACTTCGGATTTCTCTCAACACATCCCAACAGCCTTTATCTTTATCCCCTAAAACCAACACTGCCTCCCCGTACACAATCCACCAACACATCATTCCGCGCACCGATACCCAACGCCAACTGTACATGTAGCGCCTCACCACCACCCCACTTCCTCAGTCAAATTGTAGTAACGGGGTTCTCAATACCCCGAGCCAAAGCAGCGCTCGCAGCGAACAACGGCGTCCAAGCTACCCTTGAACAACTTCTCGCGCCCGACGGTGGAAGTAGTCGTGATACACCCGCCTTGCGTAGTTCGACCACCAACAGCCCCGCTCCTCCTCAACAACAGCAACAACAATCACAACCCGGGTCTGGAGTCCCTCGTAGTGACATATTCACAATCAATTATCACAAGACGGTGACCAGACTTGTAATGGTAGCCCATGTTCCCCCCATCGATACGCCATCCTGACCCGCCCTTCAGAACTAACATAAAACTATTTCCAATATTACAGAAAAACCGGGATTTGATTGAAGCCTATTTACGACGAGGTTCCGAGTCATGAGAAACATACCATCCCTTCCGGACTGTCTCGATAAGAACGTTGGCAGGGCGTTCTTGTTTTGCTCGGCACGCCAGTTGTTGATGGGGTATTCGAAGAAAGGTATTTGCAGGTCAGCGCGTCTGATGCCGAGCCGGCGCATTGCAACAAGGTCCGCTCAAAAATTGTATGGTGACCAGCAACGGCGATACCCATCTAGACAGTCGGGACTGAGAGAAAGACAAAATAGTGATGAGGAATAGGGGTCCAAGTTGGGAGGTGTCAAGTTCGTGCGTCCAAGTAAGACATGCGATCGCGTCTGAAGACTCGGAGTGGAGGTTGTTGTCAAGATCCTTGCTAAATGATAAAGTACGAGGCTAATGTCTGCTTGAGTCGTTTACCCCTACAGATAATATAGCCTAGCGATTGGGACGACATGTCGTTCCTACTCATGACTGGAGATCACTAGATCTTGATGTACGCCAACCATGGCTCGTACAATAATGCCATTGCAAATATACAGCTGCATTTATAGATATGTACCGGGGGGTGTTACACATTACGCTACAAGTTGGAAGGCAAATGATACTACTTAGTTGCTCGTGAGATATACATGCAATTGACTCATGATTGATTGATGTTGACGATGGGAAATGGTGTCCTAGTCGATATCCCGTCGTTAGGACGTGAGGTGACGAAAGCTACGAAGACTCTATCCTACTATGTTCTCTGCCATGTCCCTCTCCCACCATGGCAACAGGGCACATTGGAAAATATCGTTGCTAATGCTGACCAGCAGCGACCAGTCGTGTCATGTACTGCGTCTCGTCAACTTCGGAAGGAAACTGGATGGCGGTACGGGAAGTGGCGGTCTTGTAAACCTGAGAGGGGAGTGTGGACTATGAGGGGTCATTGTAGACCTGTATGTGGGAGCTCGAGACACGACACTTATCCGATCATCTTCGTTCTCTCTATAGACCGGCAATGTCATGAAGCTCTGCTGGCTGGTTATGGTGCCATATGTTGGAGGGCGGTGCCTCCCTGGTGGTTCTAGTACGTAGTCTTCGACAGGGGTGTTCCCGAATGCAGGGGATGTTGGCGTCTCAGGCGCCCTCATGTCGCCAAGGTCAACATCGAACAGACCTGAGGTAGCAGCCTGAGATATGTGTGATGGTGAAGGGGGAGACTCCATATGGCTGGGGGAAGGCTCTCCATGACTGGCGCTTGCTTCAGTCCTTCGAGCATCCGATGTGGTCAACCCTCTGAGAGGCTCCAGTCTTTTCCCCAGAGAGACACTTATCGTAGTTGCCCTGGACAACCGCTTGGAAGTCCCACTATTGTTTCTCGATAGAGTGCTGGTTTCGGTGCTAGTGAATGGTGTGACATGTGCCGGGTTTGATTGGCCGATTTCTGGATCGCGTAGCGAAGAGCTTGAAGGAGAAGATGGTGTTCCATGTGGAGATATGGACAAGATAGACATTCGTGATATTGGTCTCGAAGAAGGTGGGTCCCCGGCTTGGACATAGTCCATCCTGTGTGGCCTGTCTGTTGAGAGTCGATCAACACTTTCGTCTTTGACGAAGTGCCGGAACCAGGCAAAATAGACGTTATGTCTCCTTAGCCAGGGTATGGAAAGGAGGAAGAGGAGGAAGATCGCCCCGAACACTAGGTTGAGCAAGAAAAGGAACAGTCGATGCTCGCAAATGTAAGTAACGATCGTCAAAAAAACCTCAGCGGAACCCCTGTATCGAGGCGTTGGTCAGGACCTTAGCATGGGGATTATGTCACACATTCAAGTATGCTAACTTACCCCGTCATACCTCGGCGTCTGCACTTGTGGGTGGATGCGGCGGGGACCCAGACGAGGTTAAGAGGAAGGAGTATAGAGAGGATGGTATGTAAAGAGCCTTTCATGCCATAAACAAGGTTCTGTATCTTTTCTATCATTGACAGGGGTGCCAGCGCCTATACGAAACACAGTGGATCATGACATCAATCAGACGGAAAGGTCATCAAAAGATCGAGCCCAGGCTGTCATCACAGCATGAGGCAGTGGAGGGTTCGAGCTCGTCTGCGAGTGCAATATACCTTAAATTAACCTTCGAAGAATTTATATATGCTCAGCGCATCTGATGTTTTGCTGAATCTGCGGTACGCATGAAATGAAGCGGAGTTGATATACCGCAACTTTTAAAAGTACAAACGGCGAGAAAAAATGGACACTGAAAGTCCAGTGCGGGACGAGGGAAGCCCGAGGAAATGCAAGAAACGGACACATTGGAGCTTCAAGAGGCTCAGCCCAGTCGGAGGTGCCGAAGCCTTGGATGGAGGGAACTCTGGCTCTTTTCAATATAATTCTCCCTGGCTTATCTGCGTCTTCTTCCTCCCTTCGCCTCTTGGCCTCTCCTCTTTTGGCTGGACAAGCGGAGGGACTGTCTGTGGTGGTGAAGGCACTCGGGAATATAGAAAAGAGCGGGGGTAATTCTGCAACAAATTGACTACACAACATATATCCTAGCCAACCTACCAATGGCAAAAATGAGCTGAATATTGCTCTCTGCAAATTTCTAAATCCTGGTTTATGGAATGCCAGAGAGAGAAGGCTCGTAGCCGGTGTGTGGGATATGATATTGGACGAGGCTTCAAGGAAAGTCGCCAAGAAGATACGGCGTCCTAGCCAGTATGACTTACGAGTGCGTGAAATGGACCACGGGTCAAGCTTAACCTGAGCGATTTATGAAGTGTAGGGGGTGAATGAGGCCGTGCGGGTCTGTGGGGCAATGGATAGCGAAGAGGCTGGGTAACGGGAAAAGCCAAGGTGATAGACAGTGACACTGAGGATATAAAGGGCTTTTCGGACACCACATTATGCACCCCGCAAATATGGATGATTCGTTCAATAAACGGGTTCAAGAGATTCACGCTGTATTAGGAGTCCAAAGCCAAGAAAGGGGGAAATAGGTACTGGACCTGAGGAATGGCAGGAGAAGAAAATAGTAGATGTAATGTATCTCACGAGCCTCAGAGAACCAGGAGATAGGGGCCTAGTCGAGGTGGGCGGAGGTGGGAAAAATATAGGAGTTGAATTACGGATAAAGAAAATAGAGGGTAAGGTGAGCTCACTGGACTTAGATGTGACTTGTTGAATATCCCACGGAATGTGGGAACTTGCATTCAAGGTGGGTGGATAACATGGCGACTCGGTTCAACTTTATAAAGATAGGAAAGGAGTATTCTACGGAAGGGGAGTTTTGAGACTGCTTTGAGAGTGAGACAAAGTCAGGGGAAAAGGAAATTTATTTACATATGGAAGGAAGATTATTGGTGTGCAAACTAGCGCGCTGAGGCCAAACCGGTGGCCTATGGAGTTCTGAGTAAAGGAAACTCTGGATATCATGCTAGAATTTGTGGATTGGCAAAGGAACTTGTAGCGGTGGTCGTGAAACCGACGTCCTCGTATGCTGGGAGTAGACCGTGTACTGAATGCCCGACTCTACCGATCCGTTCTCCTGGTATAAGGGTAGAGTGGAAACACTCGCGCAGCTCATCTGAGTGCGATATGTCGGCGGCCGACTGCTTTCTGGAATGCTATGCAAGGACTGTCCCTCCGCAAGATGTGCGCTGGTAGAGTTGGCCGCCTCATCGTCATCAATGATTGGTCGGAAGCTGGAGAAGGAGGTGGGGGTAGTTGGGAATTGGTCCCGTACAGCGTCTAGAACACCCGATATCGAGAGTGCCGTGACTAGAGGTTCGGTGTTGCTCCCCGTGATCACGATGGGGTCATTACAGGATGGGTATGCCCAAGAAGTTCCTACAGCAGAAATAATTGCTGTCTTCGCCATTGGTGAAGTGTAGTTGTGGTCGTTATTTGATGAGATAATCTCAGTGAACGAATTGGGCAAAGGGACAGGATTGTTTGAGTTTTCCGGACTAGCCGAAGCTGCTACAGAATCAACTGGAGGCTGGGTGTATGATATGACAAGCACCTCGAGCCTTTCGTCATCAGGTCCAAGCTGCGAGACCCGTTTCGAGTTCTCGAGGCCTCTGGTGTGGGAGGAGGGGAGGCAGTGTTGGGAAGTGTTGATGGCCACAGCGAATAGACAGAGGTCAGTCACAAGGGAAATTGTGATAAGCACAAGAATGAACGAGGCGACGAGCCACATTGGGGTTGGAAGGGTCGGGTCGAAGGGTTCCTGGCGCGATCTGCATAACACTAAGTATTGTCCGGGTTTATATCAGTTACTGCCATCAAGTGGGAGCAGGGCACAAGAAGTTGCAAAATTGCCAAACAAAACGACAAACAAATGAGGGAAACGCCTAATAACCGAGATGACCATGGATACGAAGAACTCACAGCAGTCTAAAATGAAGGGAAACGACAAAGATGTGTACTGCGTTTGCATCGATCATGGATTGAGTGTAGTTTCACCTAGTTCCGCTTGTGTATGCTCCCAATGTCTTGATGTAATAATCCAGCTTGATCATCATTTGAGAAGAATCGTGAGTCGGGTTGTACGCGTCCCACCACCCCGTTCCTACCTACCTTCTGTGCCTCCAATTCGATTTCCGTACGTGCCACAAAGGCGATGGAGGATGTGGGCGTCTTGACGGATATATCCATTTCTCGTGAACCAGAACGTAGCGACCAATATATATTCGCGCTGGTGAGCTGAGGCGGAGAGCGGTGAGATGCTTTCCATGCAGTCGGAAATGAGAAAGGCAGTGTGACGGCCAGTGCGAGGACATTGAGGAGACGAGTGATTCCATCATGGAAAAGCAGTCGTATGTAGTTGTAGGAAGGGCGGAGAAGGGAGCTGCGACAGCCGCAGACCAGCATAGGTTTTAGGCCTGGAAGCTTGGATTAAATCAGTTTTCTCCCCCTGTCAAGCTCCCTTATGTTACCGCATTAAGACGAGGATTAGCCTGATTGCTCAAGTAATACTTTGGAAGTGGAGCTGTAATTAGCATTAGGGCAGCAGAACCACTGGCATACAATATGACAGCCCTTGTATATTTGGGCCTTTCTCCTCGGATCTAGGACCTAGCAATGCGTTTCTGCACACGGAAAGCACGCATCGAGTACCATGGAAGCGGCGATATATTGATTTTTTATCAACATCTAGATGATAGAAAATTTCATATAAGCATAAACCATCATATCCAGGATCAACACACCAAACACATCGGACAGCAAAATCCGCACATCAGGCGGTGTGTGGTGTCCAATTGTGGCTTTCGCTACTATCTAGAAATCCATCATGGCTCGGGTGAGCATAGAGTTGCTAGCGAAAACGAAGCCATATCAATCTTCGACGAGTACGCAGCAATCTATGCTACGTATGGCATCCCGCAAGTGCACAAGTTGGCAAAAATTTGCGGGTGGCTGTCGTCGTAAAGAAAAGAAAAAGTCGTGGGAGATGATTCAATCATCACTTCTTTGTTTGTCATTGCTTGTTACCATCACAGGCGCCTCCCAGGAAAAAAAATGGGGCCGTCGGCTGCATTGCCTTACTGATAAGGACGGTGTACCAGGGCCGGTGGTCTTGAGGATAGCCCAACATTAGCTATATTATCTACCAGAGATGGTACTTCAGGAGTTATTATTGTACACTCATGAGCCCTTTACCAAGAGTAAATCATCAAAGATTAGCCATTAATTAATACAGCCAACCCTACTACACAAAGTGTGAAGAAAAGAATGCATGTGCACAGAAAGAAATAACGAAGGGCAAAAAGAGCTTCGACATAGTGAGACCACCAAGTCGACCAGCCGCATTCCAAACAGCCATCCCTGTGCATGACCCAGCTACACAATCATAACGTTCCTACCTCGCTTTTACCCATAATTCAGCTGCACATTTGCACTGCCTCCACCCCTATGTCCACCCCCAGGCATCGGCCTCTCAGCAGGCCCTCCACCTTGCGGCAGCACTGGCTTCGGCGGCAAATGGGGAGGTCTCGGAAGCGTCGACTTCGGCGGTTCGTTGCTATGCCTCTGGTCACCACGATTCCCTCCGCCCCGATTATGATACCCACCACCACCAGGCCTCCCACCACCGCGCTGATTGTTGTGATGGTGCATGCCTGGGGGAGGCGGATAAGATCCAGGTGGTCCACGTCCTGGTGGAAATCCATGACCGTGCGGTGGTGGTGGTATGAAACTTGGCCCTGGCCCATGCCCATGAGGAGGTGGTGGGTAGGATTGGTGATGTACATTCGGCGGGGGCGGCGGTCCACCCGGATAGAAATTGGGTGGTCCCGGTGGACCATTGCGGTTGAAGTGAGGCGCAGGTGGACCTTGAGGGTTGAATTGTGAGCTGGGCATGGGTATCGGGATGGGGGCTGGGGGAGGATGGTGATTACGGTGTGCCCGTTTGTCGAATTCATGCGAAGCTTCGTATACGGGTAATCTGCGAAGATCGACGGGTTAACGAGCCTAGATAATAAAACAAAATGCGAGACATACGTCTTGGGGTCGGCAGGTAATGGGTCTGTCCAGAAGTAGTCATGTTCCAAAGCCTGGGCAGCAGTGATACGTTCTCGTGGGTTGCATATTAAGAGCTTGTCGAGCAGATCAGCAGTCTCGGGACCCACGCTAAGAACACATAGTCAGACAACGATGGCAAATCCTTTAAACCAAGGGATATCTCACCTCTCATACGCTGGCTTCACTCTCCTCGCGTATAGCGTCGTAAACCGCGTAACACCATCACATCCCGGCAACGCATCGAAATTCGGCCATGTATGCTGATTCGGGGTTCCACACAACTGCCAAATCTTCTCTAGCTGGTCCAAATCCGACGTCCCAGGTAAAATTGGCCGACGTGAGAACATCTCTCCCAACACACATCTACGCATAGAAAACAAAAACAACAGAAACCAGAGAGGTCATGAATGAGGCACTGATAACGAGAAATATGCAGAGATTACGGCGTACCCAATACCCCATATATCCACTTCACCACCATATTGTCTCGCTCCAAGTAAGAGTTCCGGCGGTCGATACCATCGAGTTACGACACAGTTAGTATACTTTCGTTCCCTACCGCGAGGGTCAAGCCCTCCGCGAGTGACATTAGGGTCGAATGAACGGGCAAGACCGAGATCGGCGATTTTGAGAGACCCGGTGTTGGAGATTAGGAGGTTGGCGGCTTTCATGTCGCGATGGAGAATGTGGTTCTGTATATGGGTCAGACGAATACCCAAAAACAGTAGTACAATCGTGACATACTCGATGCATATACTCGGTACCCTCAAGCAGCTGCTTCATGTACAGCTTGATATGACTCGGTTGAAGCTTGACGCGTTCGTTCTCCAGCAATCCGGCCAGGTCATGGTCCATATAAGGGAACACCATGTAGACGGACAGAGGGTCTTTCTCAGTACCTGAGCATTCATGAGCTTGATGTTGCATGACAACCTGACTTTACTCACTGCATACGACAAACATATCCAGAATATCCACTATGCAGGGGTGTTTGAGTGCCTTCAAGATCTTGATCTCTCGTAAAGCAGTTACGGGCATGCCCTCCTTTTCGTTGTGCATTAATATCCGTTTCAGCGCAACAACCGTGCCTGTCTTTTTGTGAATAGCCTTGTGAACTTCTCTGCTCAAGGTATGAGTATCAGGAACTAGAATCTGAAATCGGATAACACGTGCCCGAAAGTGCCTTCACCAAGTTTAGTGGTGAGGTCATAATCTGACTGTTGGCCACACCCAACAAATTCACGACCGTAAGCAGTCATCTCTTCCCTAACAGTGCGACGTGTGATTGGCCGTCTGCGGATCGGTCTGACCTTCGCAACATCCGGAGGCTTCAGTTCAGCTTTGGTGCTTTGTTGCTCAGGTGGAGGCGGAACTGAGGGTGGATGTTTAGTGGGAGGTGCTGAAGTAAGAGAGACGTGTGGTGGAGACCGTTCCTTAGGCGGCGGTCGCTTCATTGTGATTGAAACGGTGGCATGGATATTAGGGAGTGTTTGGTCCTTATGGTGAATGGATTCGGGAGGGGGTGGTGGTGGTGTCGTTTCTGGTGGTGGTGGCGTTTCTGGTGGTGGTGGCGTTGGAGGGGGTGGCGGGGCGCTTTCATTAGGAGAGGGCGGACGAGCAGTAGCGGAAGGCCTAGGAGTAGGAGAATTTGGTCGTGAGAAGACTGAAGGTCCTGGGGAGACGGGACGGTAAGAATCCACGTAACGGTTCCGCTCAGCGTCACGGCTATGATCCCGTCGACGGTCTCTACGATCGTCTTCTCTTCGTGTCCACTCCCTATCATCTTCTCTCCGTGTCCATTCCCTATCGTCTTCTCTCCGTGTCCACTCCCTATCATCCCTCGGGCGATAGTGTCTGTCACTATCGTCGAGTCGGCCACCTCTGAATCTTCTGTCATCTTCATCGTCTCTCGGTCTCCAAGAATCGTTTCGATGGCGGTCCGGAAACCTGTCATAGTCTCGCCGCTGTAGTGGGCTAAAAGCCGCTTCAGGCGTTCGTGGTGGTGGTAGTCGGTGTTTGTCGCTATGATATAATGGCGGAGGAGAGCTAGGCGATCGTGAACGAGGAGAAACATGACCAGGGACAGGGGAACGAGGCCGTTCTCTATCACGAGGTGGCCACCTCGATTGCGAAGAATAATATCGGTCGTTTCGATCTGGACCTCGAGAGTAAGAGGGCTCCCAATGGTCCCCGCCCCGACCAGACCACCGCCTCGAATCGGTCTCCCTCTCCTTTTCACGTACTCTTCGCTCCTCATCGTCTGGTCTGTCAAACAACGCGGTCACAGCCGGGTCCGGGAGGGTTGCAGGTGCAACATTTCGCGCAGCGTCTCCCTTCTTCTTAAATGGAAAGGGTATCTTGGTTTTGGAGAGGGTTGGTTTCGGTGGTAGAGACGGAGGCAGCTGTGGAGGCGCTTGCTTCGGAGGTGGTGGAGATGGGTCATCAAGTTCGCCCTCCTCTGGGGATGAAGGCGCAGGTCTCTTCGCAGCCCTCTCTCCTTCTGGAGATCCTGAGGCATGCCTCTTTGTTGGTGTGGTGACCATTGCGCAGAGGGTCTATATGGCAGTGAAGGATGAAGAGTTGGAGCTTATATAATCAACATTTTCAGAAATAGCTTGCGTCGCATATCACGTCCATTAAGTACCTTAGTGCAGGGATTGCAGTGTTACGCGGGGATAAGCTGAGTTGGGCGTTCAAGCCGCAATGCGTGTTTGATTCTGAGCCCTGAGGTCGGTCGGAAGATCCTTCTAGATATCTGGGGTGTTGCATTAGTCAAGGGCCAAAGACACTGTAACAAGTCGAAGTACATACAATTCGTGCTCCGGAGAAGAGCACGTTCTAGCGATGCTCCCGGCTGCGGCCTTGATTCACGATGAGCTGCAACCTCGAGGTCGCCGTCTCGGTCGTTCGCATTGAAGAGCCTTCGAGCGCAATTACTTGGCACTCACGTGAGCCTCAGCAGGCCCAGTCATAACAAGAACAAATACATACCCTGGCGCGAATCAATTATCGAGCCCCCATTATAGTGCCGTTCCTCCCATTTTCAACCTTTTAGATGACGAGCCAGCAGACACCTCCCGGATTGAGCCAGAAGTTAGAGCATTACACAAGCGGAGGTGATGACGTTGATTGGCTTCCTCTCCTTCCGATCAAATATTATACCGACGCGTACATTGTCCAGGGCGATAAAGTAAGTTCTGATGAAATAGTGATGAACCAATAAAACACGTTCGTCATAGATACTTCTTGGATATAAGAAGCGAGGCTTTGGCCAAGGAAGGTATGTGCCTATTGTTTTTATCACTGGAATAGTAGTTCACCTGATCGCACAGGTACAACGGCTTTGGTCAGTATGAATATTTCAGTGCACCGTGGTTTCACTTATCATGGTGTTGACTGATTGCAGGAGGCAAAGTGGAACCAGATGAGACGTCATCACAGGCAGCTCTTCGAGAGTTAGAGGCAAGATCAACATTCTTGTACCCAGGCAAGAAAATGACAGAATCTTTCAGGAAGAAGCGGGTATCAAAGCACCACTCAAACACGCAGGTGTCCTTCTGTTTATCATGGACGGTGCTGAGAAGGCATTCCACATCGACATGTATAGCGCCGATGAATACGAGGGCACCATAACCGAGTAAGTCTTTGTTGACTGTGCGTAACCCATTCACGACGAATACGCAACATCCAGGACGGATGAAATGCGACCAGAATGGTTCTCCCTATCCACATCAGGAGACCATGGAGGGCTGCCTCCTGTCCCATTTGACAACATGTGGGACACTGATCGCTATTGGATGCCTCTACTGCGAGAAGGAAAACCGTTCGTCGGACGAGCTGACTTTGATCAGGATGGAAATGGGGTTTACAAGCCGAGGAGATGGTGGTACGGTGTATTGACTGAATAGGTATGCATTGTCGATTGTTATACGTTCACATCAACGCGACATCACTCCTGCAAGAAGTGGATCCGTCATGTGTCAATCACATGGAGAAGGCTGGCGAAAACAAACCAGTTTCTCTTCCAACAACTCCAAGGTCATTGCCGCAGACCCAAAATGGTACAAATACCCGTGTCCACCACGTCTAAGAGGACAAAATTGAAGTCATTGCCACCAACACATAAGGAAGTGACTTACCCATAGTTATACACGACAATAATCTTCTTTCCATCCTTACCAGTCATGATCTCACTCTCGAGTTTAATACCTCTGCTCGATGGTCTAAACCCACATTCCTCCTCGACAAACAAAGGCATAATGCCCCCCACCGTCGGCTTCTTCCCGATCGTGCGATTTCCTGTGTCACATGCAACATACGCTCGATTATATCCCTCGATGATTCTTGCCTCGGGAGGGGATACCTAGCATATGTAACATGGCACCGTCCGAAATTTCAACCGATAGTCGCCTTCAGCAAAATGACGTGAAATATTAAATACAATTGAAGAGGGATAACCTCCGTTAGAGGTAAAAGATGAGCGAGCGCAGTCGAATCCAACGACCGCTAGGCTTCGTAACCGAAGTACGAGAAGCAGAAACACGAAACAAAGGGGGGGGATCAGGGGCTTGGTCAAAATGAATTTGGGAGGTGTTAAACTACTAATGGAGAAGAGGTAAATCCGTATAGTCAGATATCGGACGATGAGATAGGCCCGAAATACGGGGAAGTACGATTTCACTACTGTTAATACATGACAAGCTTTTCTTTATATACGAGTAGAACTACATATTTGAACGAAGTTTTCAAAGGAGGAGGTCATAGAGAAGAAAAAACGGAAGATGATTAAACTAAAATTGGCCGAGGAATGTAACAAAACAATAGCGAAACGAGATTAGAAGGAAACATAGGGGCGAGCTTTGGGAAATAGCTTATCTAGTACAATATTGGAACAGTAAAGGAAAAGGCGAGAGCGAAACAGGGAAGGAATGGGTTGAAACACCGGCGGAGAATCATAAGACGAGACTTTTGAAACACAACTACACATAAAACAATAAAGTGGACTACGTTCATGCGACAGGCGACGACGGAAGAAATGTAGAAAGTGAATACGCGTAGGTAGGCACAACGACGAAAAGATTCAGGAACTTGAATTATATGATCCAAAGGTGGTGCTGGACGGCTTGACAATGGGCGCTCCGACCGGGCACGTTCCGCGTTTAGGATTAATGAGAGAATGACGTGAGGTTACCGTTTTCACGAGCAACCGATCGTCGGTCTCTACACAACGTCTCGCCGGTCGTCCGTATCCTGCGGAACCAAGGTCCAGGCTTCAGAATCAGTCGTACTTAGTCGTCAAGCGTCTATCATCAATCAGTCTATTTCCTACTCTCAATAATTTCATTCGGAATTCACCCCATTACAGCACACCTATTCACGAATTAGAAACTGTCAAGGGATGGTAAGCCCCCGATCATCATATCAATCACGTAGCAGCTTTGTGATTTTGGTTTGACGGGGGAAATGGGACTCAGCACTTCAATCCCTCTGCTAACATTTCCAAAACTGAAAACGCGGAGCCCCAAGAAGAAATATATCCATGACCAGCATGCCTAATAAAGAGGAAATGAATCAGTAAGTTCTTGAGACCGAATGGTATGAGATCACAGCCACGCACCCATAATTAAATATCAAAGGTACAGTACGGCCGTCCTTAACTTGAACCCTTTGAGCTTCCAACCGCAAACCTCCTTTCCTGCTTGGTCGTAGCCCGCATCCATCTTCAATAACCAACGGTAATAAATCTTCTACAGTGGGCTCTCGCTTTTGTCGTATTTCTGGTGGTGCCAGTTCGGGGAAGAGAGCGAACCCCCGTTTGAGGATGTCCATTCTCGTTTCTAGTCTAGGCAACGGATACCTGTCCCGTACTTTGTCCAGGTACTTACTACAAGAAAGAAGTAAAGAGTAGACTCACCAGTCATTGGCTTCTTTCACACCACCAACCACGACATCTCCGCTCCGCCTCGGAATGATATACACCCATTCCTTCCCAGTCAATGTCCTTCCTGATCTCACCCAAGGAGCTCTTAGGATTACGGTTTGCCCACGAGTGGGATAAACATCCCGGTCTTCTACACCACCAAGTGATCTAGCACCTAACCCCACGCAGATGATCAGCCCGTGTACTGGAACTTTCCGTGCCAAGGAGGTCCGTCTCTGGTGATCATGGTGGTAAATATATGGTCCCCCCTCCAGGATCTGGTTGATATGTTGAACTGTGCCACGCGAAATGGTACCTCCCTTGGCCAGAAAACGAGCTTGGAGGTAGCCTAAATAGAGTGGAACGTCAATTGTGAGGGTTTCAAATTCGACACCCCGAGCTACGCCTGTTTTGAGACTTGCCGCGGGCACTTCACGGCGCTATATCGAGTCAGCCCGAATGGGATGCCAAATTCTGCGAAGGAGACTCACGCCTGGGTAATAGTCCAAGACCGTCCCACTTCCATAGCCATCTTCGTGTAGCTCCTCTTGTTTCAACCGGAGGAAACATCCCTCTGCCGATCCTTCTCCAGGCTCAGAGAGTTTCCACATGTATTCAAAGGTTTCCCTGTCGATATCTTTGCGAGTATGGTATGAGATTTGTATGAGACACAGCCAAAGGCATATTCAGACCTACTTTGGAGGCGAACATCCTCTCCAGAAAGAGTTACATGATGCGCTCCCTGGACACTAATTCAGTAACATATCAACAAAACCGTCGGTGCCAACATACAGCCCAGCAGCTGGTGTATCTAGAGCTCCTCTCGTCTCCTGGAAAGATATCGGCAACAATCGTCACACGATATTCTCCACTCTCCTGAAGCACGATTGCAGTCGTCAAACCAATAACACCTTGGGAATAAATAATCGTCAGCCCCAATGTTAGTGGTAGCTCAAGAATTGCATATATACCTGCCCCGAGCACGACGATCTCTTTCTTTTGAAACTTTGTGTGATCCACCATAAGGGTAAAGCTGAGAGATAAAGAAGCAAGGTCTCGGCTCGTTTGAGTCGAAATCCCTGCATGGAAAGACAGTCACGCGGACTGACTGGCTGGGACCGCAGGAAAATGCCGGGTTCTTGCCTTCACAATATTGAATAGACATTGGACATTGTCGAAAGATAACCTAGGGTCAGATAGTAGAGTTTTTCCGGTCGTGTGAGCTGGAGCAAAAACCAAACTCGTGGTTCTCCTTGGCAAGGCCGAGAGTTCGTTGGGAATCCCATAGCTGTTGATGAACTTTCGTAAGTCCCTCCCTGACCCTGTTTAAACGACGGATAGGAGACGAAGGATACAACATCTAGAAAATCCATGGACCGGGCCTATAAGAAAGGCGAAGTCCGACTTGGGGCCCATGTCCCCCGCAAGATGAAATGCGCCGTCAGGGATTAATCTTGGATTAATCATATAAATCGTTACTCTGGTTTGGAACTTAAATAATATCAACCTCCCGTTGCTCTTAGTTTGACATTAGCTTGAAGCATGACAGGACCAGAAAGGAAAATCGACGGCATGGAATAACTCATACAAGTATGCTGATATCCTCAGCTACAGTTCAGGAGCAACTCGAGTACAAGGAACAGACGAGAGACCCAGCATGATTTTATATTACACGACCTCCTCCCTTTTTCTTAACCACACCAAACCATTATTGCCGCTACAGGTCTCTGCAACCTGCCGCCCATGTTCTTGCTGTGATATGCTGGGGCTCTCGAGTGAGATAGGTAAGGTTAGAACGTCTGGTGCGTATTCCGTTCGGCTCCGGCTGTTCAATACCCGTATAAGGGTGTTTGAATAAAACTTGCTGATGAGAAAACCAGCAGCGTTGAACGATTCACTATTTGGCATTCCAATCATCAAAGCACCAGTTAGCACAGTTATTAGTACTATTCGCCATCAGTAACGCTTCACGGTTCACCCAATGTCCGTGTGGCCGACTCACCTGTTGCTGCCCCAGTCTCGACGGTCAGCTTCAGCAGCTTTCGGATGAGGAATGAAGATCGTTGAAACTCTTTCCTAAGCTTAATGAGCTGTCAACTATGTTGTAAGTAGAGGTATTCAGGATAGCGCATTCTGTCCTGGGCGTACGTAGTATGTCATCACAATTGCAATTAAAAGATCACAAGAAACCATTGAACCTATCCACACCTAGGAAGGAGTAAGCTCGAGTCTGCCCTTGGATCATCGAAGAATCATACAACAGCTGGAAGTGTCGTTGCTGGCGTATCCTTTACACGGAGCAAGATCAGTGTCTGAGCAGAAAACGCTCGTGATCCTTCCGCAATCGCACCACCCAGTTGCACAAACGACAGCTGCAGGCTAATTAGTAAAGCGCAGCGATCTATGTGAGGCTTTTGCTGGCTTGCCACTATGATAGCTACGCTAATTTTCCGAGACCTCGAAACTGAGTAGACGCGACATGCATAGAATATCGCCGCTATCCACCCAACTTCAAACTGATATATCGTAACCTGCATCAAATTTTGAAACGACACTTACTCACCTAAACCAGAAAGTATCGGAACGGAGAACCACATCGTCCCAATCAGCTCCAAATATTCGGTATCCCCAAAATTTAGCACGAAAGCTCGATATAAGTCACAGGTTAGGAGGACGGTTTGCAAAGTTTCCAGAACGAATGTGACACAGGCCATGGCTTTATTGGCCCATGGGTCATGACGAAATGTCGTGTAGTATGTGGCTTATAGGACCCGGGAGTTAGCAGAGAATCTTCGCGGGAGCGGCGAGTTCAGCTTACTTGTCTGGGCGGCGAGCAAACCATATAGTCCCCAGTTTAGCACGAGACCTAAGAACTATATAATTTGATTTCAGCAACCCTAATGATTTGACATGACCAGCGATGACAGATCGTATACCTGAGAGCTAGCGCTGTGGCTTTATCAGCAGGAAGATCTCCAACGTACACCACCGATCACACGCACCTATCAATGGGGTCATTCTTGGGCACCAACGATTCCATGTCATCAAGTGGTTGGGTGAATCCAGGTCCGCAGCTCGAAGGCTTACCTCTCCAAGCCCGCAAAGGTTTTTAAACGGCCTCTGACTCAAGTCGGCCCTACATCTTGGCGCACAAGATGTTGGTTACTGTTGTCCTGCATAAGTCCGTTACACAAGCTCCATTGACAGTCAGGATTTAACTAGCTGTAACAGTTGATCCGTGAGAGGCGAAGCTGCGGAAGCCCAGGGGTGAAAGGTCTACCTTCGATCCTTCGATGACGAAATCACAGATCTGGTCCCACTCATGGACTTAATTGTGTCACACTTCTGTCCATTCGCCCATTATCGGAGGTGCTCAGCGCGCTCAAGGTACTGCATGTAATATTGAGTCCCCCAGCTCCGGCAGTCGTGAGCTGGCACCATCTCTGTAAAGTGGTATCGAACTACAATAAGTTTGGTTTTTGTTACTAGCGTGAGGGTAATACATTGGCTACAAGGGGACAAGAGGCCCGTGATGATATGTGCAAGATGTAGAATAAAGGTACAGTTGCGCGTTTGAAAGGAAATATAGATTGATGTTATGAGATTTCTCTACAACTTGCTAAGGCGTTTATCTGCGGCGGAACAATGTGAGCTTGATGACAATGGTTTAATGAAGCAGGCCGAAACACGCCTTACACATCGAGACTCGAAAACAAAAGAATTATGGAGTAAAAAT
Organism: Podaxis sp. C-F-92630; assembly: GCA_018524945.1. NCBI lineage: Eukaryota > Fungi > Basidiomycota > Agaricomycetes > Agaricales > Agaricaceae > Podaxis > Podaxis sp. C-F-92630. Next base: position 74,128 of record JAEUWS010000136.1, read on the forward strand.
GCAACTCTCACGACATGATGCATGATGTCTATGGCTGGAGTATCCATCGAGAACAAGCAGTGGATATGGGACGGCTCGCGATGCCTTCGAGCTTCAAAAATGACCATCTTCTGTGTACTGGGACAGTAGACAAGGGGAGTGGATTGCAAAGCGACGGACCATTATGGGTGAGCGTTTGGGCGCTCGCCGTCCGGCTACTGACAGGCGTCGACGATCGAGTGCTCGCAATAATCAAGGTGTCCTAGAAAAAGAGGTTTTGTCACAGGCAGACAGTCACGGGGTTTCAAGACCCCAGACACAAGCCGCATGAGGCTATTCGGCGACGAAGCTTACGCCTTTCCCCTCCTGGGTTTCCGTACAAAGCCCTTCACCTTCATAGGTGTTGGCATGATTAACAAAAGATGTGCCTCGGGCCAATTTAATTAGCGTTAGGAAGGCCCTGGTAAGAGGGTCGCCGGCCGTCAACAGCTTTGTACGCTATACACCTTCACGGTAGCTGGGCGCCATATTCGGTCGCCAAGAAGGCGAGGGATTGGAGAAATAAATAAGAGTTGTTGGCATACTGCGAAGCGCACCGTGGGATGGATTCGGCCTAGACTTGGTCCGCTCAGGGAAACCTTGAGAGAGATACAGTCAATGCTGCTATACCTAGCCCATACAAAGCACTTTGTCCCACGTCCGGGCGTTACAGAGGATGGGCTACAAGAAAAGACTGAAGCGAGAGAAAGCCAACTTTATTTCTGGGAAGAGCCATGGGTTATGACAGAGTGCAGACATATGACAGAGTTCGACTGTACCGTTGTCTACGATCTCCATTCCAACCGACAAACAAGATCTGGGCTAAGAGAAAAGACAGGGGAAGCAGGTTACATACATACGTACGTACGTCTGTAGGCAGTTTTTGAGAGTACTTATTATGAAAATTTACGTAAGTTGGCGACATAAAATGGATCCAAGGAGTGCCTTCGTTTCTTATGCTAAAACAGCCGGGGCTGATTTCCACACGCCAGGGTGCTGGCTTTCGTGGATCGTTAAACGTAAACGTGCGATGGAGTCGGTGAGTACATTAGTATGAAAACACACTCGCCGACGTATTCACCTTGCCGTCGCGTATAGTAGATGCATAAGACTGGCATGAATGGATTAACTGTGTATATGTGCATGAGGACTGGTAAGGCATACGGCAATCCCATCCCACAAAAGCGAGCAGCTAATTACGAAATAAGTGCATGAATAGGATGTCGAAGACCGCTACGCTTTATGCTATGCCCACACAATTACATTCACTAGCTGTTACACCTGACTACGAGCATGGATCCAGACCCGAGAACCGATTTGAAATTGAGCCCGATCTCCGGGTAGATGGGTACTGAGGGGGTCCTGATGATAGCCCGCCATAAGGGGCAAGAGTAGACCCGATGCTTGTCGGCCTGCTTGACCTTGAAGGAACCATACGGGAAGTGACACTTGGGTCACTGTCCGATAGCCTCCCGTGTGCCCATTCATTGTTCCTTCGTGATTTGGAAGGAATAGGCTGGGACACTATGGGTGTAGGGTGCTGGTACTTGGTAACCAGTAAGTCCTGCTGTGCAGGCCTTGAGAAGGTAGGGTTGCCAGGCACTTGCTCGTAGGGATCTAAGACACCCCAAGCGTTTCCTTGTTCACTAACAATGCGCTTAGGGATGGTCTTCCTTCTGCGTCAATAATAATAGAATAGTGTCAAGGTCGTGGCGTAGACGACACCCACCGAAGCCCCGACGATGGGTCCTATGGTTTTGGGGCAGTGAGGTGCGGCTGAAGGGTTGGGAATTGTGGTTTCTACTTGAGTAAACGAGGGTAATGGTGAACCTGGTAAGGATGAACTTGAGGAACTGGACGTAGCTATAAGGTACGATGTGTTGTTTCCAAGTTGCACATAGCATGGATCGGACTGTGCTCGACATTCTGAGTTGGTTGTGGCTAGGATCTGATACCAGCCCGGGGAGACATTGATATGCCATGGCACGCTGGACGCCCGTGGCTCAACATCCTCGATAACTGGGACTGTAGTTGTAGCCACTGTGGAGGCTCCCGATGTAGCACAGCGAGCACTTGCACATTTGTTATGCTTCAGTCCCGACTCTGAAAATGTCGCCGGTTCTTGTTTTGAAGGACCTGGAAGGTTTTTCGTGTGGGGCCGTGATGCAGCCGCACCAGGGGATGGTAGGATGTGGTACCCAATAGGCTGCCCCTTCTATCCGCTCCCATGCCGTCGCATGTAACTGCAGAACGCTGAGTCCTAACACTAAGAGTAACTGATTGCCATCCAGAACGTGATCGATATCTGTGCACCGCACGAGTTTCAACCTCGGCAGTAAACCATGTTCGTACGGTGTCATTATTCACCACTTGGACTAATGCGACGAGGGTCATGGGTGAGCGTCAATGGTCCAGTCGAAGGCCTCCCATAAGTTTCATCCAGGCATTGATCTTGCCGCTTAGGTTTGGGTCTCTCAGCTTTGTAATCTGGGAATTATAACTTTGTTGGGTAACCACGGCTGATCCGGTCTGCCGTGAGGCCGGCCACCCCCCCACTAACGCCACGATCTCGAGGTCGTCGGCGTCTGGTTGTGTCGGCGTGTTCGACGTGTGTTCGTACTTCAGCTGGATACTCAGGTGCGTTGCATCCCCTTATTTATCATCTAATGCTTATGTCCACGTAGATGTCGGCTCTTCTAAGTCCTACTTTGGACGTGTATCTCGCGACCGTCCTAACCGTTGGAGTTACATGGCTCTATTTCACCCTCAAAGGCCCCAAAAATCATCAAGCACCACGGAAGGACGTCAAGACGTCGTTGTTTCTACTTGCACATACGTTATACGTCCTTTACTTTATCCTCGTTGCAAAGCCGGAAAATCTTTTCGAAGCTTTCAAGCTCCCTGTCAATACACCCCCCGACACAATCAAAGCCTTGTTAATCCAGAGCTCTGAGACCGGCAGTATTCCAAGCCACCTAGAACTCTTGTTGAAGAAGCTTGGCTCTTTTGACATTAGGTTGCTCTATGTTCGGTGTGTTGGCTCGACTCATATACACCTTCCTCCTTTATTGATGCCCAAACAGCTTCGGCCACGGCGCAATTGTCGATTGCGAATGGTGCTCATCATTCGAGGATTATGCCCTCTTCTCTTTGCCGGCAGCATTACTTGCCTATATACGCGAAGCAGGTGTCATCGGGGTGAGTTTCGCCGCCCCTTATATCCGTGACACGTACAATAACCATTTATCACAGATCCTAACATTGGGCTCATCAAGACGCGGATATCTACGACCACTTGGCATCGGTGCTCTTGTCATTGCATGTCTAACCGAATTCTACTGGATTGCCACGTCCCCTATTCAGGTCCCTCAGCAAGCTGGTGATGGGCTCACCACTTGGATGGTACGCGTCTACTCAAAGCTTTCGACTCTTAGCCTTCTGATGTAGCTTGCCAACTAGCTTCACGATCACCTCCTCAGATATCGCCACCTTCTCTTCCTCATCCTCCCGCTCATCATCTATAAACTACCCACCATCCCAATCCCGATCCCGATCTTGTCCAACATCCTGTCACCGCCCGTTACCCTCACACCCGAACAAAAACAACAGCATTACGCAACAACACTCAAAACCCTCGAACATCTTCTTCCAGCACTTCATCTCATCAAATATACCAAAGCCTCCATCATGCGTACACCCGAACTCCGCGAGCGTGCTATCAAATGGTGGGACGAAGAAGAGAAAGAGGGCAGATGGATGTTGGAGGACGAAGGATTAAAAAAGACTGCCAAGATGGCTGGGCTCGGTTTTGGTCAGGGACCAAGCGGTACAGGAGAGGATGATGAGCCGTTGCGCAAAAGCGCTGACATGGCTGTTCGTTCGCTCCAGGAAGCTGCTGTTCCTAGTGAACATTGGCGATAGTTCCTTCGATAAATCTATCATCGGAGTACATAGGATAGATGACATTGTAACCTTTGCCGTCTGTATCAGTTGTCAGAACGAACTTCTTCGAAGCTGTTCGAGGATAATTAGGGGATGTCCTCCCATGACTGTCATCTTCGTGAATCTAACCGGCGAGTTGAAAAGTTACGAGGACTCCTAAACAAAACCAGAGACTAGTTGTATGCAGCCGTTTGGGCCATGGTTTGTAAAGCCAGGTAAGTCAAAAGGCAGCAGTGGCCTTGACCCCTTGGCCTTCGTTACCACGGAAGCTGTATGCCATCAGATTTACTCAACACACATATCACACATCAAGCCAACCCCCTGTGCACACCCATATATACCCCGTTATCAGAAGCGCAAATCATGTTCATCCCCTTGCAACAGAATTCCTGAAGTAAGTCAAACAACATGTTATACATAGCGATCGACAGATATAGCTGGAATGGTAGTGCATTTATGGAGATCGTACGAAGAAGGAATGATAGAGGAGATTACGCGGAAAGAATGGCCAAAAAAATGAGTGTAGGATAAAGGAATGGAATGCCAGTAGGTCCATTGATAAAAAAAAGAAAGTTCCTTTGGATGGCGGCCGACGATGATTGATTTAGAATTTCTCTCCAATAGGCGTCAGTGGATTTGCTCTGGGAGAACGACGAGGTTTTTCGCGTCCGTATAAAGGACTACGGGGCGTGGTCGCAGTCGTTGGTGTATCGGGAATCTCTGACCGCTCGGATATCGGAGACGGGTCATAAGCTGAATACAAGGGTAGCGTAGTAGCAATCGTCGCTATACCGGTCGAAGTTGTATGATAAGTCGGGGGCCGATCGCGTGGAGTCCAACCCTCTCTATTCCTCGGCCTAGCCTGACCCTTCACACCATTACTATCATCTCTAAAGGGCTCGGTAAATTGCACGCGCAGCGCTGGATGCGGATGTGGATTTTGGGCCAAAGCGTCAATGCCTCTCCGCCCGTAAAACGGGGTCGGAGTCGTGCTTCGCGAATTGCCAAATGAACTAATCGTGAAGCGCGTGACCGAATTATCCGAGCCAGGGCTCGGGTCCAACCTCTCATGTGGATGACGCCCTAGTGCCCATCCGAATCGTTGTCTCCAGGTATCGGACCTAGGGGGCTCATAACCATAACCAGCAAACTCATAATCGGGTCGTCTACGCCTTCGGCGCCTACGCCAGTATAGAGCCAACAGCGCAAGAGCACATACAACGAGGCCACCCATAACAGCCATGATGACCACACCAACACTAGGTGACGGGGAACCGCCACCAGTTGGTTCCGTCTCTTTATTAGGCTTGTCCGAACTGCGAGTAGGAAGGGGCCGGAACGTCGCTATGGTCGTCACTTGTGTGAATGTGTGGACTGGAAGTTATGATTAAGGAGTTGGTGGTTGTTTAGCTGAAAGGTATCCCGTACCTCCTAAAGTACTATCTGTGCTTGCTGATATAATTGTCGATACCTCCAAGTCGCTGAATGCCGGCGTGGAGTTTACTGACTCGAGAGGAAGAGGTTCTACTTGCGTAACGTCAGTCGACGAAGCCGGCGGATCCTCACCGAAAGAAGTCTCTTCCGAGGTAGCGGGAGCCGTGGAGACACTCGTAGTGGAAGGTATATCGAGAAAAGTAGGTGCAGGAGTGGGGAAGAGACTCTGTGTTTCTTTAATAAAGCCAGGTGTTGGAGGTGAAAATTCTGGAGTGTTTTCGTCTGCAAAAGGGGAAGAAGAGCCAGGAGCAGAACTTGATTGTGGCTTGGAGGGAAGTATAGTAGCAACCGTCGTTATTGTGGAAGTGAACCTAATCGTGGTCGTCGCGACCACAGCTCCAGGGCTCGTGTCTGTGATTGATGACGTTTAAGCCCCCGGTCTTATTTCAACAAAGAGCAAGCCTACTTACTTTGGCCGCCTAGCAAACCCTTCGTAGCAGCCGGAGAGAAGGCGCTCATATTGTCAAAGGCTCTGTAGCAGAAGATGTAAAAGAGGACACCCGAAAAGCCATTAGATACTCACCCACAGGAGCAAGGAAGAAATGAAAGTGAAGAGTGAAAGAGGTGGAAAGAGGAACTGGGCAACGAACAATCCGGAACACTTTTCTACTCATGACACCTAAATCAGATCACAAACTTGCAGCCCAAACAGCATGTATCCAGGTTGAATACAGGTTGGAGCAAAGTCCTGATGCGAATGCTGAAAGAAGGCTGTCATGACCGACGAGATTGATGAATACGCCTAATACCTCTGGAATACCAAATGATGACCATCCCACGGGCGATAATATTACAATGCCGCGACGGACTTGTGATCAAATAACGGAAAAGTTGCTATCAGTCAATCATCACCAAACTGTCATTCATCCTGTCTCTGAGAGCCTGGTAGAAGCGAGCTGTGGGTCACATATGCGTGGTACTTGCAGAAATTGGGGCCAATACCCGCCCAGAGTGTGGGAGTACAGGTTTTTGAAGAACCATGAGTTTTGTCGTGGTAAGGTTGAAGGGGGAGGTGTAAACCAGGGCCAGAAGCAAACACTCAAAATGCTCTTCATTGTGATTCGCATTTTGCCGATCAAAAACGATCGACGTCCAGTTGCTACAGGCGGTTTCATGAAATACCAACTTCTCACCTCTTTATTCGGCTTAATCCTTCTGCTAGCATCAGCCGCATCGTAGACTCCACCTCGAACTAAAATATCGAAGCGTCCTATAACACAACCAAACTTCGGGGTATACTTTTTTACATTATCGTCATATTTTCCTCGGTAGGGGTGGAAGTGGATCAATGCACTGATCCGCCTCCAATGGAGGCGAATTAGTCAAATAAGACCTCTCTGAGGAAGTCGGGTACCGTGGAGGCCCTGATGATAAAGTATCATATGGCGGTAGAGTCGATACCTGGGTTATTGTTGTTGCTCTGCTGAGCGGCAACTCCGCAGTTGACCCATCGTTCCTGTTCTTCTCAACAGCCATTTCCCTCCAACTGCTGTTACCGAGCGACGTCGAACGATCAGGCTGTGAAAGTGGAGGGGTACCTTGCACAGGAACGCTCCGAGAATCCAGGATGGTCTTTGGAACACTGGGTGCATAAGGCGTTATCGGGATGTTTTGACGGACCGAATTATGATAACGGCCATCATGAGAATTACTGGCTCCCGCCCGAGTACTGAAGCTCAGATCACGGGTCAATGGTGAAAGACATTCCTCGGATGGAGGGTCCTGAATAGGGATGGAAACTCTTTTCCGGGGCAAAACGCCTATATCAAGGACCGAGCTCTTTTCCACTTCACCCTTTTGACCTGGGGGTTGCTCAACGTCACGGCGATGCTGACGTCTGCATCTCCCTCTTCGGAGACATATATATGCCACCAGTCCTCCTGCCAGGAGGCCTGCAATGACAGCGCAAACGAGGAGCTCGATGAACTCTGGGACCGTAAAATTGTTGTTAACGTCAGGATTAGACATGAACTCGGGTTCCTGAGGAGATATGTCCGGCCTAGAACTGTAATGAAACACTGTGTGGCGATACTTTCATCCCCACACTCACAGAGACCGGATATTGTGAGAGCGTTTGTGCGCAAGGGGTGCCGATGTTATGGGGAGTTTCGTTGCCTATGCCAAGTCTGCAGCAAAGCAGTAGTATGGGAACAGCTAAAGTGAAGCGAGCTAAGACTATGTATGCCTCGATGCCGTGCCCTTTGACCTTTTCTATTGTCCCTGTGGCAACAAAAATCAGATATCGAAGGAGATGAGTGGATACCAACTTCACGTTGAGCACAAGTAAATCAAGTTATGCGGCGACTCAGCAAAGGCGCCGTCAGACGGCTGATACGAGCCGTCTCTTGAAGGAAGGTGTTGGCTCAGATACGGTATCTTCAAAACTGAGAGATTTTGGGGGGTGATAGGTGATCATTGGACTTATGGCCTAAAACGTAGCCCGGCTTTAACGTTGTTAATGCAGAAACATATCACCGTAGACATCAATAATAAAAACAGCTGGTCTATGATGAAGAGAACTGTGACAGAACTGGGACACAAGAAATTAGGTCCAAGGAAATTCGTTGCCCACATAAGGACGTGGCACATAGCATAGTAGGCCGGTTAAGAAACATAATCAGAACTTAGAAGCGTTGAGCTTGCATTGAAGTCAACTCGGAGCAAACACGAGGGTGTAGTAAGAAATAAACGCGGCAGTTGGATCCATCACGCGGCGGTTAGCCTCATTGTTACTTAGCTGGCCCGAACTGAAACGTCAATGTGTGGTCGGCTCAACGCTAAAGATACACGAAAACACATATACATGAGGTAAAACAGATCTACATCATCTTCAGAACGGGGTCGGAGAAACGAAAACATTCAGAACAAGCACCAAGTGTCAACATTGGAGCGAGGAACCTGTCAATAAGCATTACAAAGCGTCACGACAAGCGTGCTAAAAGACGGCTGAAAGTACAACATCACAATACTAAAGAAGGCGTGAGAAGGAGCTATGGTAACGTCAATAGGGTACAAGAGCACTACAAGTCCTGAACAAATGAACGGAATACATAACGATTCTTGAGTGGAATCGAGCGAAAAGAAGAGGCACGAGAAAGTACCAGCCAATTCAGTCTTTCCTGGAAAGAGGCATATCCGGGATCAGATAATGCACTGGCTTTCCCTCAATCCCACCGGGTCCGAAGCTGCTCTTATGAACAAGATTCCCTGTGCTTTCAGGTGGGGTTGGGGTGTGCTGGGATTTTTTAGAATAATGGCCCTGGCCTGATGAAGTGACGGGAGAGGAGGTACTGATAGGGGTGACTGGTGAGGATGTATAGACCGCTGAAGGAGAGGAACGTTCGGGCGTAGCGGTATGAGTGGAAATGGTTGGGGGAACGGAGGGATCGTAAGCAGGGACCGGCTTTCGAGGGGTCTTCCTAGGAGTTGCTGACTGTGAACCCGTAGACTGGCGATTAACCTTTTTCTTTTGTTGATGGCTGGCACTACTCGAGGGTGCGCCACCGCTAGAAGAAGCAGAGTATGACCGCGCCATCTCCGTAGCTACCAACGACGGTGATGAAGGGCGATGAGGTAAAGGAGAAGGATATGTAGACGAGTAAGAAGTGGCATCAGCTGAGGGTCTTCTCCCCGAGGTATGAGGCACCTCGTGAGGCTGTGTAAAACTGTCCACTGTTGATGACGAATATAGATGTGATGGCGATATTTGTTCCTGAAGCGACGACCTCGAGGACATAGGCCTGCCACCATTTGAGGGCAAGGTTGCCAAGGCCAAACCTCCTTCAGCGTCGTCAAAAGGGTTCTTAGTATATGAAGCGGGAGAAGTCGAGAACTTCTCTTCAAAATGGGAGAAGGGTGTGGAGTTGCCGCTCCTTTGATCCTCGTCCTTGGCGAAAATAGCTCCGAGTGAGTCCCTTGTTGAATGACGGCCTGCATTACGCGTGGGCGCTGCGAGGTCACGAGAGGGGCGACTTCGTCTGTTGAGCTTACCAGAATGGGTCGAGTTCAGAGAACCTAAACCACCCCAGCCACGGGTGAGTTGTGCGCCCCCCGTTTGTCCCCCGATAGGTCTATCAAGGGCATTCTTTCGTCGGCGCAGACAGAGATAAATCATGAGAACGAGGATCATAAAGACAGTCACGCCTGCTACGACACCAACGATGACACCAACGCGGGAGTCTTTTGAGGCGGAGGGGGGCACAGGCGTGGTAGTTTCTCCAGGAGTCGACGAAGGTGGAGGTGAACTTGGTAGAGATGAGCTTGAGGAGCTGGATGGTGGAGTGGTTGTCAGGCAGGACGTGTCGCTTCCAAGTTGCACATAGAATGGATCGGATTGTGCTCGATATTCTGAGTTGGTTGTGGCCAGGATTTGATACCAGCCTGGGGGAACGTTGACGTTCCATGGCACACTGGACGCCCGCGGTTCAATATCCTCGATAATTGGGACAGTGATTGTACCCCCTGTGGCAGCGCCTGATGGCACTGCGAGCACTTGCACATCGGTAAACGTCGGAGTAGGCCGCGAAGAGAGCGATGGTGGGGGTGGATCCTGAAGAACACCGAGGTTGGTAGCGAAGAAGGAAAATGGAAGAGATGGACCGGCGTAGAACCACGAGACATTGCGGATAGTACATGTACTCAGCACGCCTACGAAACTGTTCACGACGATGAACGGTGTCTGCGATGGCGGTGGTGAGGGATCTGTGGTAGGTGTGAAGACTGAAAGGAAGTTTGAGAAGTGCTCGCCGGCATGGATATTGGATGACAAAGTACCTTGCCTAGCCTCCAAAATGCGGGGCAAATCCAGTCCATATACACCTTCAGTTAAGAAGGGCAGCAAAGAGATGAGAACGGCAGGTGATAGTCTTGGTGACATGGTCGCCTTGAGGAGCGAGGCGGGATTCGAAGGCCTCCTTTGTGGAGGATGAGAAGAGAGGAGGTCTATGGCCGTCGCCAAACGCCGCTTGACTTGTAATTACCCAGGCATCAGCCGGACAACGGCCATCCCTGAACCACATGCCGCATCAGAATCATGATAATCACGAGCGCCCCATTTATCTTCTATATTCCCAGAGCCTTGTCACGGGAAGACATCCTTGCTGAATGCGGCGGTTTGGGTTCCACGAAAGTTGGAAGCAGCTCTAACCCAGCTCTAATCAAGACGCAAAGCGCCCATCGACTGACAAGCGTCCGGCCCCGACGGTCAGGACTCGTGCGGCGGCTATCATTAAATCATTAAGAGGCGAGCGTTCGAACAGTCAACATGACCTCTTAATCCGGTAATACTCGACAAAAGGCATTACCAGACACGAAAATGCAATATACCATCGTACCTTCCATCTTCAGATTTCGTTGCTACGATACCGTGAAGCGACGGAAAAGGTATGGCATATTGATGGATAATTGGAACTCTGAAGGGTTCTATGCAAGGCTAACTTAGGCAAGGATTAAACCAAAAATTGTTAACGACGAGGTTCAATGGTCTAGTGGTTATGATTTCTGTCTTACACACAGAAGGTCCCCGGTTCGAGCCCGGGTTGAACCATTTTTTGGACCTCTTGCTTTGGTTCTTGCCCCGCAGGTGGCTGGATAATTGGGGCTATAGTTTTGTTTTCTCTAATTGAACTATCAGAAACTTTGGAATCTGGCTGAGCTACACATCCGATGAACTGTGAAGATAGAACGCGAGAAGTGTAAATCAAGTGACTCGGCAGCTCCAGTCTCTTAAGTTCTGGATGCGTTCTGGATTCATGACTCGATGTCCCTCTAGGAGCATATAAGCGGACTGATGCTAGCGGCGCCAAGCGGTAATAGGGGATAATCATGCTACAGGGGCACATTCAAAGAACCTCGGAACGTGTAGGAGCTCGCTCAAAAGCAAAGCCGAAACCCCATATTCTCCGACGGGGAAATAGGCATAAATCTGACGGTTTACATATGTATCGATGAAACATCATCGATAGAAGTCCATGACATGTTAAAGACATCACATACTAGGCAGGAACAGAAGCTCTGGCAAGGCTAATAATGAACCACCTGACTGATCACGTTTTCGAGCAGCCGAGGAAGTGTCACCCCTATTTAACACATACGCCCAAAGGACCCCAAAGCTCGTGGGAGTGGTAGCATCGGAGTCAGGATTTATGATGGACAGCGTTGTTCGTCGAATAAGGGTCCATGAAACACAAGTAGCCAAGCCACTCATCGAGTCTGGATCCCCAAGGTTTCTCAGAAGTTAAGGTGCCCTGTTATGAGCTTGTTTCAACGAAACCCGATCCGCTGAAATCTGTCATACGCCGGATTCCAATGGATCCCTTTGTTCACGAACTCTCCAGTCAAGCTCAACCCCATCACCGTTCACTCATATATACCGCGGGCTCAAGCTTCGTCCTGGTTTCTGGGCCGCGGGCAGAGCCAATGATTAAGTTCACGCTCGGTGATAGGGGCATTCCAGTTCCAGGTTTCGGAAGACTGATGGATTGTTTACTTGCTTGCTTCACCGAGCTGTAGTGCTCGTACCCTCGATCTCTTTCAGTGTCTGGATTTGGAACCTGTCAAGCCGTCTTTGATCTTTTGCACATTGCCACAATACCTATCCCCCTACGGTTTCGATACGATCCCAACTTGTGGTGGTAATTAATGGCAACTCCGTCAACCTATCGAGACACCGGTCGATTAGTCCGCACCTTGGCACGAATTTCAGAATCGGGTTTACAACAGACTCAGCCGTACCTGCTTCATTTACAAATGAGGGCACGCGGCAAGTCCCATGACGCTCACAGCGGGAAAAGTGGTCGGTCTGGGGACTCATGAACACCTGTCAGTGCATGTTCGAAATGAAAAACATGTTTTCCAATGACACATGTTCTTAATAAAATGCCAAAAGTTGACCACGGGACTCGGTCGTTCCGTTTGTGACCTCTGGGTGGTATTCATAGTAGACACGATGGAAATAGTCCAGAAGACGAGAAGGGTTCATCTTCTCATGACAAAGTTCCCCAATTGTCCGTGCTATAATCAAATCAGCGCCGGGCTCTTGGCGATCCCTGATAAAAGAATTCTAAATAGACACATTGTGGAATGACCTGCAAGGGTGGTGTCTTGTTTCGGGGCAGTCAGCTGAATCTGTCTCGTTTCAAAGCATTATTTGAATACACATTGCTCTTGACACTCAAACCCAGCCGTCCCCAAATATGGCGCATTACAAGCTAGAAACCTACAGAGTTGGCGTGTCATTTTAGGCAAGGGACGGTACCAGCTTGAAAAAAAAAATTGCCACCAGCAGCCAATTGCATCGTCACACACTTCCTCCACCAGGCTGCTGGACAAACCATGATCGCCATTGAACTCTGCAAAGCTCTCTGGAATCTTGCAGCAATGAACATCAGCTCCTCTCTTCGACTCTAATTGAAGAGACTACAGGGTCAGGCATACTCATCCACGACGAAAGGATGCCAGCAATGAGGGCGGGACCGGACCCGTCGGAGGTTTCAAGGCGTTCCCTGGAAGTCGCACCTCCCTTGGTCTTCCATTTCCACTCGATCAGCTCTGAAACCCAGTACTCCGCACCATCACCGTCGGCGTCAAGATCCCTCAGGACGAAGCGCCACTTGGCACCGGTAGTGAGAGCACCACGAACATGAGATTTCCTACGCACGAAACGTGAGCGGCATGGAGGTGCAAGTTTTTACATACCCAAGACGTTTCGCGCGTGCACGAGCTCAGGAAGGAATTGGAGGAGAAGCTCCTCAAAGGGGACGGTGACGTCAGAGAGCTTGGCAGAGGCCGCGAAAAAAGCAACCGCTTCACCGCCATAGCGTTGGTTTAGCGTTGGGAGAATGCGAATGTAGTTCCCTGCGTAGTGTGTCACACGAGGCGGAGGCACGAGAATAAGACAAGAACGCACCAGCAATAGACGATTCCGCAACAACGGCTGTGTAGTCAGCTATCCCTGAGATTGTGCCCATCTGCGACAGTCCCGGGTGGACAGCAGAGGCCTGGTTTTCCAGCATCACAATCACCTTCTGAGTGAGACGGAACCATGGCAGTTGATCTAAAGAAGGTGTTATATGACCATCCGAGAAGCTGTTTCATTCTGTGGCAGCCATTAGCTATAGAACATTGCTGGACGTGAAGGAGTGAAAACAAACTTTATCCGTGAAGGAGTTGGCGAGGAAGGAGAGATGCTTATACATGTTGTCGTTTGACCACAGTTTGTCAGAGCCGATAGTCCAAGAGGTGTTAATTGTTTCGCGAAGTGTGGCCTCTGGGTGGAGGTAGGGTAGGCCTTTCGGACAATGTCGAACTTTTGTCATCGGCAGCCGAGAACGACAACGACAACGACTAGCAAGAGCGAGACATTGCAAACGAGGTAGGAAAATAACGGCCGTACCATGAATCGAGTGTGGCAATCATGCCATCGAGCTGGTCCGTTGTGTGGGGTCGGACTCCGGCACCGCTTCAACGCTCACGGACGAACGGAGCTTCCGAAGCCTAGTGGGTGCGAGATCAAGTTCCAGTCCATTCAGACCGGAGTCTTGCGTTTCTTGCATGCTGACATGGTGGTACAGCGTGAACGAGCTGTATTTTCAAAGTCCAACGCCAGTCCAAACCGAAATGGCCAGCGCGAATAGGCCTCAACATATGACACTAACAGTGGGGGTGACCATAGGCATATACCAGTGGAGCCCGAGGAGATTATAGTCAGCGGGACCGATTAGGACAGCCCTCCGCTGCAGGGTTGAGTTTTTTGCGAGTCGAGATATGGGAAGACCGAAGGGCAGCATCCGGCTTTCCTTCTGAGGATCGTAATTCTATTATTGATCTGGCCGGATAACATTTTTTTTCCTAGTATAGTGCTGTCATCTCTCCAAGCCTGAGTAAGGCCTACTTTGGTCGCTATGGAAAGCAATGGTTGGGAAGAAGAAAACAAACCTGTAAGAATAAAATAGATGCAACCTATGACAATTGCTTAGAAGGATGGTCATTAGGGCCAAGAAAATCCAGGGTGACCATCGAAAGAAGGAGGAGAGCGTGGACACGGAGGTGATCAGTGATACTTCGCCCATGAATACACGACTTGTCATTGTAAACGGCTGGCCAGTACTACTCGCTGGCTGGATTCTCGTCTCAGACGGGTGGTGTAGACACGTGACGTAGACCAATGAGGCGCAGAATTTCCCCTTGCGAGGACAGAAGCATAGAAACAGACAAGATACTAGAATAAGGAGTGAACCACAGTCAAAAAATCTAATCCATAACAAGAAAGCTGGATTATGGCATCAAGTCGTTTTTCCTGTGGTTTGCAATACGAACCAATGCAGCATTATCGTTGCATGTAACGTAAGAACGAAGACGGTCTACTGGGCTTGTTTCAGCACAGGACAACGTAGGCCCAGTTAATCTCGGTCGACTGTATACTTATGTGACATGGTCAGCGGGGGACGTGCCTCAAACAGACTAATGACGTGACAGTGAGTGGTCGGTTGGACAATTGAAGTCGAAATGAGACTGGGTCCGAACATGCAGTAATTAACCTACACTGTAAGAAACAACACACGAGAGCTAGTTGCAATGAGGTGATATATATGTCAAGGGAAGATTAGGATGCGTTGGGAATGACGAGAGCAAGGCGGCGAGACGGGTGGAGTGAAGAATGAGAGAACACAACCAGAAGGGGATCGGGACCAAGGACTAAATGCAAAAGAAAACAACCGAATGGAGCAAGAAAGTGGAACAACGTCGGAACTGCATGGACAGCAACTAAAATGACATAGCGAACAGCCAGACACTGCAGCATGAGCTAATGAGCTTAGCAAGTGAATGGGACCGAGGAATTGCAAGATGGCGGGAGACAACTTAATGAGTGACCGGACACAACAGCAAACACCAATGATGGAACCGGAAGCAAGAAGATTTTCAGATACACAGAAATCTCTCCGGTAGGTATGGAATACTAATTCATGATGTGGGATTTGGACCCCTGGCCCTCATCCTCTCTAAGACAGGGGCCGTTACTACCAGATGTCGCATACAAGCTGATAAAGGATCTTCATTCCGAAAGACTACCCACACATTATGCATTACTTCGTAAGTCTGGTCGTCTTCGCGTCGATTTTTCTGTTTATAATGCTATGCCAGGGACAACTGCCGCCGTCAGACTATATTGCGACACTCTGAGAATTGGGAATAGGCTTGGTCGGTATCTGCTATATCATCCAAGGTTAGTTCGATTATAATACCCAAGAGATATCAAGTCCGTTTGACAAAATATTTAGGAAAATGCGTGCCAAAGGAAGGTAAGCAATGGTCTGTTTTCATAAGTTAAGATGCCCTCTTATGAGCCTATTTCAACAAAACATGTTGCGCTGAAACCTGTCACACCCTGGATTCCAATGGATCACTTGATTCACGATCTCTCCAGTCAAGTTCAACCCCATCAGCGCTCATTCATACATACGCGCTCAAGCTTCACTACGGTATCCGGACCGCGTATAGAGCCAATAATGATGAAGTCCACGCTCGGTGATAGGGGTATTCCAGTTCCAGGTTTCGGAAGACTGATGGATTGTTTATTTACTGGCTTCACCAAGCCGTAGTGTTCGTACCCTCGATCTCTTTCAGTGTCTGGATTTGGAACCTGTCAAGCCGTCTTTGATTTTTTGCACATTGCCACAATACCTGTCTTCCTACGTTTTCGATGCGATCCCGACTTGTGGTGGCAATTTATGGCAATTCTCCGTCAATCTACGGGACACCGGCGGATTGGTCCGCGCCTTAGCATGAGTTCGGAACTTGGTCCACCAGCGGACTCGGCCGTATCTGCTTCATTTACAAATGTGGGTACGCGGCGAGTCCCATGACACTCACAACAGGAAAAGTGGTCAGTCTGGGGGGCTCATGAACACCTGTCAGTGTATATTCAAAATGAAAAACATGTTTTCCGATGACACATAAGTTCTTAATGAAATGCCAAAAGTTGACCACGGGACTCGGTCGTTCTGCTTGTGACCTTTGGGTGGTATTCATAGTTGACACGACGGAAATAGCCCAGAAGACGAGAAGAGTCAATCTTCCCATGGCAAAGTTCCCCAATTGTACGCGCTAGAGTCGAATCAGCGCCAGGGTGATGACACCTACCAAAGCTTGGCCACACTCCTGACGTTTTGTGTCAGAGACCGCTCACCACCACCTTCAACAAACGGACTCCCGCAAGGACAACGAAGGAAATAATGTGTTGGCCTTAATGCATCTTGTCAACAGCACCGAACAACTTCAACTCCAGATCCGGAAACACGCTCCTCAGTTTCGGAAAGCAATAAGATGATAGGTATTACTTCCCCTGCAGGTAAATGAGTTGTGGGCGCTTTAGTAGAGTAAGTAGCGGCTTCGGAACAAGTAGTGAGAGTATCAACAATACAACCCTACATCCACCTGTTGTACCCTCTGAACCTCCCTCGCTGGATAGATGGAGGTGCCGTTAGGAGCACATGCAAGAGATCTGGCACTCTGGAGAGGAACGAATTTTAGAGAATGCATATTTCGGATAGAGAACGGAGCGTTGGCTGGCGTCGAGTACGGTCGTCATCCTGATCATGATTCTGGCTGTTAATGTGGACGTTATGGCCAAGACAATGGTATGCTTCCAAACACCGTCGACAGCCCTGGGCAACGTCTAAGACCAGCCTTCTGGGGTTCTTCTTCGCAACGGCAAGGGAAGCCAAGGTTTGATTGGTTTCTTGCTGGGATTTTGATTGCTCGAAAGGCCGACCCGTCGGATTTTTGCGAGCCTGGAAAATGTGAGAGATCGGAATATATTAACTAGGCAACCAATTGAACACGTACTTGTGCAAAGCGGCCCAAGCGACAAGCAATGTGACACTACCGGACATAGCCGTCATCATGTAAAAGGCATACGGATGTTCTTCCAGATGACTGGTCAACTGTGATACCCGCAATTGAATTACAGCATTGGAGATCAGAAAGATGGGACTCACATTCATACCGAATAGACCGGCCACAAGGGCGCCAGTGCCAAGTCCCATTGTAGCGATGGACACCTGTTGTTGCCCCGAATGAGAACGAACAGACGAGCAAAAGTGGATTATGATACCTTGAGATCGAGAGCGAGGAGGGCATTGCGGTTTGAATCAAGGATTAGTTCTGCAATTTCTTGGGTAGACTGAACATTGTTCTAGAAGCGAATTATTAGCCACATTGTAGATCAAGAGAATCTCGGCGCAACTTTCTACCTCTATATTTTCGGCCTCGTTGACAATCTCCTCCACTTGCTTTGAGAAAGATTCTAATAATAACTCTAGCTCCTCGTGGTCGTCGGGTTTCCGTTCAGTGTTGTTCTTTCTATCAGAAAGATACATTGCGTTCAAGTCCTCATCTAATCTACAATCAATTAGGAGAAATCAGAATTGAATGGTGACGTACCCTGTGCGAGAACTTCCTCCAGAGCTTCTTCGACCTAACAACAAATGAACATACGATCGTTTACTAGATGATTATACTAACCAATTTAGCTCTGTTCTTGAAGCTCACAAGGCGGCGCGAGTAGTGAAGTAACCTCTTGAACCGGTCATGGTCAATGTTATCCTCGAGTTCGGCTAACAGCCCTCCGACGAGGTTACGGATAAAAACCATTTCGGCTTCTAGTGCACTCATGACAGAGAGCAGTATAGATTCAAGGGCACTAAAGTATTGCTGAATGCCACACTCACAGAAAGAAAGAAAAGTACCCACCGAAATTCATATGCCAGACCTGTACCCTTCGTCTTTAGATTATGCTGCAATAACAGTGAGAAAAGAGAAAAGACCTATGGGTGTGTTGGTACCTCTAGGTGATATAAAAATACTGAGTGGAGCCTAGAATCAGCAGAACCATAAGTGTCGAACAGAACAACCGCATCCGCCTTAACCAGGGCGCGGATATGGAGTATATTGACCTAGGAAGAGATTGAGAACGTCGGTGGAGAAGGAAAGGAATACAGGAGAAACGGACCAATATAGCGTTTTTTCGTACAAGAATAGTAGGAACGAGATTAGGAACCCTGGAATCAATCTTGCGGAGGTCACGAGCCTGCAATTTTAAAGATAAGGCCGGGATATAGGTGTAAACGAGCCTTCGCATACGTTTAGGCCATGTTCGGCACTTAGGTCAGACTTCTTGAACTGGCCTGATATTGTTTTGACATTCCCTTAGCCATACGTCACTAACTCGGCCCAATCTAGTTGATAGTAAAACGGAAAAACCTTCAGCATCAAGAACTGTACCTGAGAAGTTGGGGTTCGTACATGAGTATGAGCGGGTATGTTATATGAGGGACATGACGCACAACGCAACATAAGGTCCGTCGGTTGACGGCCCTTCATAACTTTATCTAGAATAGCAGCTTTTGCTAGGTCTTCCTGTCCATCGGAAGCCCCGTTACAATCAGGTGAACGTGGTTGCGGCTTGAACGACCAACTGATGTGCCGAATGTTCATGTGGCTCCTATGTGTTATCGGAGTACGAGCGTGAATTGTTTTGCAAGAAAAGGTTCGGCGCAAAAGCATATTTTGGGCGTCTTGCGAAAAGCGTGCTTGACGTTGGAAGTGGTGGCCCAGGCAGCTGGTGTGTACTGGAAGAGCCAAAGCCGTAGACGGGCTGATGAATCTGATGGGCATGCTCGCTACATTGTTGCCGTAAAACGTAGCAAATGCTCTATGCATGCGCCCAGAACTCGAGGAGACGACAGCCAGCCTCGAATATTTGCGAAGAGTAGAAATCTGGATTGCGTCGACAACAGGACCTCGGCTATGCCCCGACGTCCCGTGATGAGGTGACTGGGTCACGTTACGTCACGCTTGGAAGAACTTGCTGCTGACCCTTGCCTTGCTTCCAAGTCGGACTGAATCATGCCAATGTGCACCTGTGATCCCTGCATTGCGTATAAGGTAAAACGGACCCGTCAGAGATCACGAATGTTCAATCCGTGAACGATATGGCCTCTCTTTAACCAAATTACTGACTCATATACACCCCATGTCAATCTGGCTCTACACAGTTTGATGGGAATCTGTAGAACCCTGGTCACGATTCAATCCTACAATAAAACAGTGTGTCAACACTATCACCAGCGCAGTTGCTGCAGAACGACTAGACCCTTGCTCCGGAGATGCAACAGCAAACCAAATTACCTTTCAAGCGTGCAAGGGTTCCTAGGATCATTCAAAACGCTCCGTACAAAGGAGGAAACGTTGCCACAACGTGCTAGGTTTCCTATACAGATCGGGCTTAACCGCGTTCGGCAAAGATGCTGAAAGTGATCAGGCCTGCTGATTCCCTTTTTCCAGGCTGGCTTTATTACATATCTGACGATCGCCCTCTTCTACTGTTTCCTCTGCTGTGACGACTTCCTGTTATCATAATATGTTCTGGAACTGACATTCCCCCCACTCCTCCCTCTTCCCTCCCTTCCCATTGAAATGCATGAGACTAGGAGACTCGTCGACGCTGCTGCTGCTCTCTCGCAGGTACTCCGCGACAACGGGATACCTCACGCGTTCTATGGCAGCGTGCTCTCAGCGGTGCTGGCCAACAGCATGCACAGTGATGCAAGTACCTTTCCTCACTGCCATTCTTTGCTCTGAGCCCCCTTCTACTAACCAGGAAATATACTGTATTGTCGAGGGCGGTCAAAATCATCCACATCCGTTCCGACGTGTTAGGGACGCTGTCTCAGGAAAGGAAGACTGGACGAGTACTCACTCGCCTTGGACGAATAGGTGTGTTGCTTCTTGCAACAACCTGGTCCCATAGTCACCGTTTCCCTGAAAAGGCTTCATGTCACCTATCGAGCTTTCATCCCGCCAATTGAGGTAAGTAGCTACGCATGGTGATCGCGAGCATATTTTCTCTGATAGTGGGGCTTTTTATACCAGATAGAGATTTTGCCAGCTGGCGAAACTGGCCCACGCCACCTTGACGACAGCAACGTCATGAAAATGCAAGGGGTTCCCTTCCTGAACATCTCGGAGTTCATTCGGGCAAAACTAAAAACATGGATGATGTAGGTATCACCAACTTGGCTTTCGAACGCTCTACGCTGACAACCTTACAAATAGCCGAGGGGCCGAACGCGATGCCCATGATATTGTATATGTGCTCTCCCGCTTCTGGAATCGGGTCGACATCAACCGAATACCTGAGCAGGACATGAACCACTTTGTAACCCGCAACCACGCAGCAGGACCTGCATGGAGTGCGCTCAGGAGAAAATATGGAATGTAGAGAACGTCAAGCCAAGTAAACCGAAGATCTTCATGAGTGACACGACACATTGTGTGGCACAGGTCAGGTGATATTCAGAAGTTTGGTTCGTTGACGGGCGGTGGCTCGGACTACTGTGTTGTAGTGATATAACAAAAATTCAATGTCATACAAGTTCATGTTCCAGGACTTATCGTCAAGATTTAGGACCAATGAACATGACTGGGAGAGAGAGCGGAGGCCACGCTGCGTTAACATCGGACGGATGAACTCGTGCAACGTCGGCCCAGGCACAGACCTTGGTTCTAGTATATCACCAAGACCGCGCGACCCCGACCGGGCGAACGAAAGGATCCTCTTCCACACATTTCTGACTCCGAACCCCGATTTTGGCAAGCCGTGGCAGTATGCTGGCAATGATCAATGTAGAACCGTCTATCAGACTGGCACCGGTTCTCACACAACACCCCCACACGAAGGTCACGTTAAAATAGCTTTGGGCACACTTCCGCTGGCAACCGATGCTAGTACGAGGTCACCATGTCTATATGGTTGTGTGCTAACTTAACTGGAACCTTGGAAGAACACCCGGCCATACGCGTGCCGCATACTTCGCACTCCATTTCATCAGTATGGTGCACCCCGCCTACTGGGGAAGACATCAGATCCAAAGAACATGACAAAACGATGTTTCGGGGGTGCTCGCACTTGCCCCCACGAAGCGGGTGCGCCGTGGACTTCTTTCCAAGTCCCTCATGGAGTTAATTAGCGCATTTCATGCCTCTTGAGGAGTTCTTGACTCATGGAAATGATCATCGATATCTCAAGAGTTCCACAGGGTCCTCGTCTCCTAATGAGCGATCAGGCCTCCATCAGCGGCTGTTCCACATGGATTTGTACAGTGGGTCTTTGTCATCGTGTAACCAGAAGTCCGAACTGGTGCATCAGCCGGGAAGAGAGACCGTTCACAGAGCTGCGAAGTTGGGGGAAGTCGAACCTAACCGCCGAAGCGTCTAATCACGGCAGGAGATCATACATTCAGAAATATAATCCTCACAGCTACATCTGGTGCGATACCCCATTTTCCCCACTCGTTCCCTCGTGACTACAATCCAGAGCTCTGGGTTCTTGCTCTTGGATGTGGTGGCACGTCTCTTTGGGCGCATCCCGATATCCCCGCTTCTTGGCGGAGCTGTATCGCTTGGAGAGGAGATATTAGGGGTTATTAACCTGCCGCAAAGGTTCCCGCCGAGTTTGGACATGTTTTTGGGCAGATTTCGGTTGTGTGGCACTTCCAAGTCCGGAAGGGAGCTGCGTGCCTACCGCTATGTTACTTGGTGGTTCTTGTTTGGGACGATTTCCTCACACGGGTGATGAAGGCTCACGATCTACGCGCGAGTCTGTTAGTGGATTCTCATTGAAGCCAAACACAACGGCCGGAACAACTAACCGACCCTTAGACAGTCCCCAACCGCGGAACCAAGACTAACAGACCTGGCTGCATGGGTAGGTCCGTTAAGGAGGGCTTGCGTAGGTTATACTTACGAGAGGCCCAGAAGCTTTAATCTCCAAACCATGGACAATTGCTACTGAGCCATATTTTGGGGAGCCAGAGCACCAAGTCATAAATGGTTGGCTGGGGACATCTCCCCAGCTTCCAATTTCATTTAGGCATTGGTCACTACGTTCCCGAAAGCTAAGCGCATAGGCTGGAGCCTAGACCCTGGTTGGGAGGTTGTCGGAACATGACTACGGCGTAAATAGAGGTGTTGATGGAAACTTGGGTGGGCCATTCAGTGGCTGGGAAATTTGGGGAAGCTCAATAGATAAATGGGAGGTCAAGAGACTACCGTTAGGTTCATAGCCACGCATTCTAATGACCCACCAGCTTACCCAAACTCGTAGTGAATGGATGACGAGTTACATAGCCCTCAAAGGAGTAGGTGCGAGCCAGCGTCGGAATTGGCCGAGCAGGGTGGGAAATATTTGACATGGATCCGTAGATTGAGCTTCGTTCCGTCCCAGTAACGTCATCATTAACTATAATGGGGTCGTACTCTTCATCTCTACTTCCCCTGTGTGCCAGTCATTTCTCAAGATTGCGTATGAGCATATATCTTCTCTCGCGACGCGGACGAAGTGCTCCGAGGCGTTGACTTTTGTAAAAATACTCTGCCGATAAAAATAAAAGCCGCGCCAACCACATCCCGCGTAATCAAGATATTAATACCACGATCTTCTTGTATTCGGTGATGGCAGGAAGGTCTTCTCCAGAACATGAATATTACTTCACACCACATCGATCAAGCAGTCACATCTGTTGACCATTCCATGAAAAACAAGAATTAATTGTCGTGTTACCTGGTGACGGCAAATACGATGTTTTCGCACTCGGAATCACTCGGTGACACTGACAGAATCCTCAGAATTACTCGCAAATCTCCGTAACGGTATCGATCCGAATCACTATCACCTCCAGGGATTTTTCCCCGTTCACCAGGAACCCTAGCCATGTCCCTATGCCACTGGCCTCGCGGGAGAACTATGCTCGTACTCCGTTGAGGGGAAAAATACCCCTATTCACGGTCACCCAAGAGGTTCTCCTTGCATACGACGTAAGATCCAGCCGGAATTCACCAGCGTCAAATTACTGATCGTTTAACCTTCGCCTCACCAATCGCCTAACATCAACTCGGAACTGGGGAATCCCGTTCCAGGCGAGTTTCATTGTTTAGTGAAATAAATAAACGAAGTCACCTGGTTTACAAAAGATGATATCATGGGGCCGCCGTAACGTACTTCATGATATGTCTTGAAACGGAATCACGTCAAGCGCCGGTACTGGACAAGCTTGGCATCTCCAAACGACGATACACTTGCAATAACATTGTTCGCTCGGATGCTTTCCCCACCGCTACCACAACCCAAGCACATGGCTGCGTAGAGAACAGAAGTTCTTCGCAAACCATGCTGGATGGAAGCGCAGGCTCCTGATGTCCGACCTTTTTCGGCCTTGCTCTCCGCACTCAAGAATAGTGTCGGTCCATTTCGTATCTCTACTCTCGCTGACTGGCTGCGTCCACCTCGAAGATAAGATAGGAAACCCGCTGACCCAGTCACATCGCACTCACTCATATTTATACTCCAATGCTCCAAGATAAGGGCAGAAGTTCGTTCGCAACTTAATCAGTCCCCCAAAAAACATGCGAGATGGGCATGGTCCAAGACCAACGCTCGATCTCCGCTATCTGCAGGTCCCTCTTGTGTTGTCTCAAGCGTTACAGATGTTTATTTTGCCATTCCTAGCGCTTTGTGCCCGGCCAAGCACATTTCCGAGAAGAGTTTCTCCATGGTTTCTCCTTTTGTCTCCAACCAAGCAGCCGTGTCGTGGGTCGCATATGCGATTCTGTCAATTGGCACCCATTTGCTAATGGCGCTCGGTAGCGAAGTTGCCATGAATCCTACACCAACAAATCAACGACATCCGAATCATATCTCAAACATTGCTAAACATGAGGCCCCCTGCCGTCAGTCGTGGTCCGAATCTCCGAAGCCCTTCCATGGTCCTCACTGCTCAGACGTGAGGAAGGGACGACTGCGCCTACACCAGGTGCCATTGCTTCATTTAACAAGAGACGTGTGACGGGAAGCAGGCAATGTCGTGGACTGGAGGCTGCGGGGTGCTCTACACCACTGTTCGGAAAGTACCAGGAAACCACTGATCAACCAGAACCCAAAGAGGACACGAAGAGAAGGATAGTGCTCTCGCCCAGCACTCCGGCTTCCCCAGCTAAACGTTAGATCCGCGGTTTCGCAGGGCGGGCCACCCGTACTACAGGAGACTTCATCAACCATAAGACCCCGACCGCCACCCGGTGCCTTGTCTCCCGTCTATTTTTTTGCTGATACATTCACTGATCCCTGCTTCTGCTATCACTGAACCAGGAACCACAATGCATGGGGTAATTCCACTCCTCGAGGCTGAGGCCTCGGAGCCTCACCTCCCAAACCGCCCACGCCACGATCGATTCGCTGGTTTTATCCACATGTCAGAATCAGGCTTTTCCGACATCAACTCGACCGGCCTGCTCCTCATCCACGGCATTCTTAGTAGCACAGAACTACCATTGTCAATGTTCAAGGCAAACAAGACAGGCATGGAACGAATTAAACGTAATGATACCGGGACTAAACCACAGCTCGGAAAGTTAGAGAGAAAGTAGAAACGCCAGAGTAAACGGGTGGAGGACGCCGTAGGAAAAGAAAGAGGAAAAAAGTGACCAAGTGGGAAGAAAGGAGATAGGTATCGCCACAACACCAGCAAGTCCAACCTTGTCCTCTAACGCGCAGGTGTGCGTTGTCCGTTTGAAGACCCAGTCGTCCCTGCACCTGCATTCGAAGGACTCGGACTTCCTGAATTTCCAACAGTTGACCCTGCTAGCCGACTCGCAAGTCCATCTACCTGATCCTCCTCAGTAATCTTGTCCTGCCCCTCCAGAACCCCATGAATAAGTGAGATTGTACTCTCCAAACTCCTCCTTCTCGTACTCGGACTCGTCATCGTAGTACCCAGACTTGCCGTTCTCGAGTGCCCTCGTTTGAATCCACCCGCAGTCGGGCTCGTAGGCGAATATGGCGATGTTGGGGATTTTGGTGACGTGGTATTAGTAGTGTTAATAGGTGAAGGTACGGAGCCGAAAGTATTGGGCATTTGCCTTTCCAGAATTGCGTTGACGCCGTTTGCGTTAACACCGAGTTGATCTTCCCCTGTTTCTTGGGGTGATGTGGGTTGGGATATGATTGCCTTGCCTTCTTCCGAGTCGGCATCGAAAAGTTCGGGCGGTAAGCGTTCGTTTTCGATATCGGATTTGCGACTGTAACGTAACGTAAGTGGCCCAGTTTTCCTTTTGTACGTTGGACTACTCACGCATCGTCGAACCCCTGGATCGCCTCCTTGATTCCTTCTGTTCCAGAAGCCAAAGTTCCATATGGGAGTTTGCTGGAGCCAGAGACGTTCTTGAGCTCGGACACCTTTTCTGATTCTTCCCTGCAAAGAATGTTAGGCTCGCAACGGATAGAGGGCACAAGAACTCACCGAAGGAGGGCGAAGACTCGCGCCATACGGCCGACGGCCATGATTTTGTTCTTAATGGCCTTTCTCCGTTCCGCAGAGTCTTCCGCAGAAGCGTTGGGCGACACCAGTGAGAGCTCGTCATCACTTTCCTCAAGCTCCTCCTTGGTGCAGGTATTGAGAACGGCAACAAGCATATCAGTGACTGTGAAACCCCTATTGAGCTGGTGCCGGATTGGACGGGTGAAAGTACATACTCTTTTCACCAACGAAGGGGAGTGACCACGTGAAGACATCCATGAAGTTCGGAAGCCAGTATGGATGAGGAGTGCAGTTGAACTGCCTGATGTTCATCACATTGCTTTCATACTTCAGGACAGCAGCTTTGTTATTATAAATATCGAGATAGTTGGGGGCGGAGAAAATGGTCATCACAGAAGGGAAGCCGGTCGTTTTTGTCTTACGGTACATGCGATACCTGTCGTTCATTTTATCAAGGAGGGCATTCCTGCATTGTCTAGGTCCACATACCCTGCATCTTGGGCTTCATGAGCCCGAATGATGGACAAAAGGTTATTACGTTCGAGGAACTGGCAAGCTGCCTGATATCTGGGGACAAAGGATAAGGATATGCTGGTCGGAGTATGTGAAATATCTTACGTGAAGAAAAACGAACAACCCCGGACGTGATTATGCACGAAGTTCTCTGAGGTTTTCTCTGATCCAAAGTCTTCTATAGGATCAGCCCACAGAATATCGCACATGATGCCATGCGTTGGCGGTTCTCGGAAGCGATCAATCTGCATAAAGATCAGAATACACTTCTTGGGCGAGAGGGGCGGACTCACTGCACGGATGTCGTCTAGAGTGTTCAACTCTGGCGATAGACCCCCGTGTATGCATAAAAACTGTTTGTTCATGATGGCTGCCAGTGGCAGCGCGCAGAAGGACTCCATACATGTTTCATATACTCGTTCAGAGTATTTGTGTTTACCTGTACCACATGAGGATATGCATACTGATGTCGACTAAGACCACTCACATTCCAGTTTGAAGGTGAAATAATCTGTCAAGTGCCGACATTCGTGATTTCCACGCAAGAGGAATAGGGTATCAGGATACCATATTTTGAGGGACCAGAGGTAGAGAACACACTAAGATAGCTGTGAGCTGATGGATACGATTCGCGCTGGACTAGGTACGCACTTCTATGCTAAAGTAGCCTCGGTCGACATAATCGCCAAGGAACAGATAGCGAGTATCGGCGGGGCTGCCGCCGACTTCGAAGAGTTTCATCAAGTCGTACTGGGTTTCAGGAATCAGGTCTGGTGTGATAAGACGAAAGGGTGGTGGAGCTCACGTATTGGCCGTGGATGTCGCCGCATACTACCCAATTTAATACCGACAGTCCTTTTCAGTCTCGTCTTTCTAAGGACAAGACTGGCACACGCACCAGTGATAGGCGCATCAACCTGGAGCACATTGGGTTCCTTTCGCAACAGCTCAGTTCCTCGCTCCAATATCCACAACGCTTGTTCCTCAGTCAGTCGACCCTCTCGATAGAAGTGATTCTTCAGAAATGCAACGTCCGGTTTTGTGCGATCTTGCCCGCGATTAGCGAAAAATTGTTCCGGTGTGGGCTTGAACATGGCTGGCGCCTGAACCTATAGACAGTGCGCAAGGGTCATTACCGGTGAGTAGGCAGCATATCCGAATACGACGCACATCCTTGACAACCCTCTCTTGTGTACTGACGACGTTCCCATCTTCAAGGGTGTGTTGTGTCCAGTCGACCTCTCGATGTGAGTTTCTGCTGTCTTGGATTTGCTCGATGGCCCTCTCGAGGTGCGTGGTCATTGTCGGGGGCTGGAGTGGGTTATGAGACGAGGACGAGCTCGGTGTTTGAACAGCGAGGCTAGTGGATGTAGGAGAGAGAGAACTTGGGATCGCTAGTGGGAGTGGTGGAGGGCGTGACAGGTGATCAGATGTTCCTAGCACAAATATGCCAATATATTCAGAAAATACTCTACATAATACTTTTACTGCCCGAAGTACCCAAACAGCACATATTTCGCTACATTGAACCCCAGCAGCGACAGGATGTATGCAGTAAACAGCGGCAGCAGTGGAGACAATAGTAACTCAGACCGTACAAGGAAGGGCAATGCTGTGTCTTGTCAGTACTATACAGCAGTCTCGCGCTAATTCGCTTACCGCTAAAGCCGAGATAAATTCCGTAGGTATATTGAGCAAAACTGGCGATGTCTATCAGCACACTTGAACAACTGCAGAGGCGAGGAGGCACCCACGCTGCCAGATAAAGAGTGTTGCCTAACAAAATGCACACCCAGT
Source organism: Podaxis sp. C-F-92630 (assembly GCA_018524945.1). NCBI lineage: Eukaryota > Fungi > Basidiomycota > Agaricomycetes > Agaricales > Agaricaceae > Podaxis > Podaxis sp. C-F-92630. Next base: position 102,264 of record JAEUWS010000136.1, read on the forward strand.
TATCTTTTAGGACGATCGGAAGCAGAAGGAGTTGTGCGAGATAAAGTGTAAGGTATAAAGGAAAGAATGCGTTTGTGTGAACGTCAAATACATACGCCCATTCTACAAAGGAGTCGGTGGGCGTTGAGTGCGACGGCGGTGACAGTAACACTCGATTAGAAATAAACCTGTCAAGAATATGGGCATGTTTGGACGTATAATTGGCACAGCCGCGTACCATAGGATGGTTGCGATGGCAATTCCAGACAACAAGAAATCTCTGAGAATCATCAAAAGAATGAGATTCAAGGCACCCCACAGCCCTAACTTGTATACCACTGCCCATGCAATGGCAGCAACTGGGATACGGTATCAGTCAGCAATAGAAGGGGTCTAGAGTTCCGACATACCGGAGAGACACGCGGCGATGAGAACCAGGATGGCTGGGTCATCTCGTGCCCAAGTATTCTTGGTCTCTGAGAACACAATGTTTAAGCAAACGCTGAAGCGCAATGCTCTGGGAAATACGCACGCTTGTGGAAGTAGACGTTGCGGTACCTGCCCAGATCCCATTAGCTAAGTCCACGGTCTCACCTGATAAACATACGCTCACACTCGTCGCGGTGCTAGACATAGATATGTCAGCTGCCATGCAGCCAGTTCAAAGTCCTAGTGTTTGAGTGAGTGTCTGTATACCCAACCCATAGGATAGGACGCACCATTTGCTGAAACCGGTGCAGGCGTTTGAAGATTACTGGTATACGGAACCTTCCCGCCGCGCGACTTGACATATTACCGTCTTCTGGCGAGTAAGACGCGTTTGTTGGCAAAATCATTGCATCTGGTGCCCTGATTCGTCGGAATATAGCCAGCGTAGGAAACTGAAAAGACAGCAGGCTTGTGTTTTGTGACCATGACGTTCTCGGTGCTGGCAGGGGATGTCGGAGTTAAAATAATCAGGCGGAGCATGAATGGCCGCAACAGCATCATAGACAAAGGCTGAATCTGAATTCTCTACAGCATTCTCGTACATCCGTCACCGAATGGCTGAAGAAGATAACGAGGTTCTCGACTGGGGAAATGAAGGTATGGAGCGCTCATCGCTGTCCTCAGTACTCAGTGACTATGCGCTGACCAAAATGCTCCAGACGACGTTGTTTCCTTGGGCGACGAGGACGAGCGATATACTCAAGAGGATCTCGCCTTGCCGCCACAGAATGGCAATTCGGACGCTCCTGTCCCCAACGCAGTCGCAACTCCTCCCAGACCTCCCTCACCCCTACCTCCGAACAACGATATCTCAACTGCTACCCCAGATCAGAAGTCGAATACACCAACACGACAGCCGGCGTCCTCCGCAGAGTCTTCCAAGTCAACATCGACGCCACTTCCTCAGGCATCCCATAAGCTTCCAATTCCTCCTAGAATGACCCATGCGCTCCCTCCAAAGCCGGTCACGACAAACATTCCCTACGTGCCGCCTTCCGACCCCTCTATCGTAGAAGCGACGGCCATGGCATCTAGGCCCAAAAAAGGCGACAACACTGGCCAAAATCTCAAAAATGGATCTCGTTACGATCATATTGGACTCCTTCCAGCGCCATGGGAAGTCCGCATACCTAGAAATGGTGACGGCCACTATTATCACAATAACCAGAGCGGCCTTACGCAATGGCATCGTCCTGTAAGCCTCTTTCACCTGGACTTCTCTGCACCACGCGATTCGCGTTGGCAGCAAACATCCACCGCTCGCCTACCCGCCATCAATATCTGACGTTCTCTCTTCCGCAGTCAACCCCCACTCCCGCAGATCCACCACCTCTTTCTCATGATGATCGCCACTACAGGCCAAGTGGTGATAGATATGCGCCCGCTTCTGGAAGGCGCTATGAGTTGTCTGCAGATGCGTCAGATTCCCGCCATAACCGCCATTATCCGGGTACCTCTACACGTTCTCCTCCAAGAGGCCGTGACCGTTCAAAGTCTACTTCTCCAGGACGCGATTCTCGTTCTCGCGGTAGTCAACGTCCTGCTAGAGGGCGTGCGAGTGCTAAAACTAATGGCCCTCAAAGGGAGCTTCATGCTGCGGACTTATCAAAGGATGAAGACCGTCATTGGGTTCCATCCCCGTCCCCCAACAATCAGACAAGAAGTACTCGGCGGTGGCACCGTTCCCGGAATCATTCCACGGACGACCGCGTAGTAGATTCGAGTTCTGAGGATGCTGGACAGCTGCCTCCTCAAAGGGAAAATAGCACAAGAGGTTACAATCGTGATAGGGAACGCCCATACGCATCATCTGAACATTCGAACCACACCATATCTACACCAAGTACGTTATCACCCCCCTTCCAGTTTCCTCCTCTCCATCTCGTATATGCGACGACGCTGTTAGTGTCGTAACCTTGGACGGATCTGAGGCTGATCCTGCATGGCACGTTTTGCGTTGCCCAAGCCTAGGCCCGCGATCTTCTGGTCTCCGTATCGTATCATGGACTTCCTTCATCCTCTCTGGTCTCTCCGAGTCTCAGCGTCTGGTTCTTAACATCCTCTCTTGGTATTTTTATAGGACCCGCCACACCTCCATCCAGAGACGATCGCAACGTTATCTACGAAGCAAAGGCTGAGGTCCAGAGACGAGAGGTCTTCGAAGAACGTCGTCGGAGTCCTGGTCCGACGATCGATCAGAGTCCTCCCCCGCTTAGTCGCAGGGAACGACCTTCACGTTTTGGACCCGGTCTTCCACCTGCTTTGGAGCGGCCGAATGGGCTACCTATGAAGCCTGCAACTGCACATGACGACCGTTCTGGAGAGTTCAGACATGCTAATAGTGAGCGACAACATGACAAGCGCGTGGATCAGGATAGACGATACGACAACCCAGCTTCACGGGATCCAATATATACTGCCCCGGCCAGCCGTTCCCCAGTTCAAGCTAGGGAATCTGACCGATCATGGGTTCCTCCAACTAATGGCGGGAGAGGGAGGGCTTCATCCATGTCCGAGAACCTGGCCTCATCATCATGTGCGTATTAATGTTATACAGTATTCTGATTATCTCAAATATCTGTTCAGCGCGAAAGAGGCAACCTTTACCTCCGCAAGAGGCTGAATTCCGAGGGATAGCCAAGTCGAAATCCGCTGTATACTCTGATTCTGTTGTCCAACGTCCCACAGATGTGTCCAGGTCTCCTGCGGTAACCTTCCATAGTCGAGAGAAGCCAGAGAAGGACGTCGCTGCGCCTGCACCGCGTTCGTACCCAAGTCGGGACGATACACGTGACTCGGGTTATAGTCAACCACTACCCCGTGAATCTGTTCCTGCCGACTATGAAAGAGATTACCACAACTCTGAGAGAGCAAGACCTCGGCAGCATCACAGCGACCAGAATGACGCGGATAGGGGTTACGATACGCCAGCGGATCCTCCCTCCATCGACGCTCGCGGAGGTTACCAAGAACGCGAGCGCGACCCACCTTCAAAGCCTCGTGCGATGCAGGGCCCTGCCGTTACCTCGACAAATGCATACACTGCTGTGGGACCTTCGAACATCGCCTCGAATTTCTCAAATAGATATCGCGACAGACCTTCGCCTCCCCATCTCTCCACGAGTGACTCTAAACGAGACGTGGATGCTCGCGCGAATCCTCCACCAGGTGCTTGGCCTGAAAGAGGGGAAGAACGGGTGTACACTCCCCCTGAACATCCAGTAAGTCTTGGTCTCTTCATCACTCATTGACACCTGTGCTAATATGGACCCAGATCTCGCGCGAGCCTCGTGGAAGACTCGCCCCCGCCTCCAGCGCGAATAGTGTACCAATTGGTGCGCGGAGGGCGTTCCCTGTTGTCGAGCCTGTCCCCAATGATTATGCGTCTGGCGTGTCAGGTAATCGCTACGAAAGATCTTCCTATAGCGACTCTCCTTTGCGTTCAGCGAGGAATTATGACGAAGAGTATTCAAGATCTTATCCTGCACCTGAGCCCGTCCCGGAGTTGCGCCAGAATTATCCTAGGGTATGTAAATTTTGCTCAGTCGGGGCCTTATTACTTAATAAAGGCGTAGGTTCCTCGCGAGGATTCGTATTTGCAAGCAAACCCGGGCGACCGAGGCCGGCGAGTCCAAAAAGTTGAGGTGAGTATTCCTTTCGCGTTCTTTTGTAGTTGATTCTAATCGCTTGCAGGCTACTCCACGAGGCCCAATTCCCCTAACAAGCTCTGAACCTGACAATGCAGGACGCCAGCCACGTCGATTCTCACCTATGGACAGAAACGTACGTTTAGTTTTCCTCTCTTAGCTTTGGTTGACGATACATAATTCTTTCTTTGTCAGTCCCGTCTCGGTCAGGAGCCGCTGTCGGATCCGCCGCTCTCAAAGACTTGGTCGGCCAATTATGACACGTCGCCGCGAGGTCGATATACTAATGATCCCGCTCGCGATGCTACACCGCCGCCAATGTCGCGGGAGCCGTCGTTTACCTCGCCTCAATGGGATCATCCGTCATCCTTCCATGAACCACCTCCACGGAGCACGGATTACCGTGATTCCCATGGATATCGCGACCTTTCACCCCGTAGCTCACGGATGGATGTGGACATCCCTCTCAGCAGGCAAGCGCAGGGAGTTTCGGGTCCACACAACGCCCCTGTAGTTGAGCACTACCGACATAAGGAGGCTGGCTCGGAAGGCTCGACACGAACTCCCCTACCACCGCCACCTCGCGTAGGCAATCGCCGAGATCAGACATCATACTCTCCTGACACAGGGCGGGCGCCAGCCGCGGACGTGCCGATGGATAGCATCGGGCGCGGCAGTGGCCGAGCGAAACGAAATCCGACCAATGCGCCGTTCGACGAGAACCCGAACCAGCGAGCTGAACGACCGCGGATGCTGAATGAACGCATTTCAGGACTTCCTCCGCCCGAAGGGCGAGGTAGTCGCAAGCAACCTCAAGGAATCCGCCAAAATAATGGATATAATGGTGAGCCTGATGCCTTCGAGCCTCACTTCCCGGAACGCGCCAACACGCGACAAGATGACCACGTACCTGCGCCTGTAAAGACGTTCGAACAGCGCTTGGACCTTGTCAGCGGACCCCCGATGTCTAGAGGAGCGTCTTTGCTCTCACGTATTTCTCGTGGGAGTGACGACGTCCAGCCTCCACCGCCGTCACTACGAGATCGTGTGCAGATCGGTACCAAGCGGGACCGGGATGATATGGTCAGAGGCCATAACGCAGACCCACCGTTTGAGACTGATGATAGCGAAATCGATCCTGCTGGGGGAAGGAAAAACCGGAAACGTCGACGTGGTCGGCGCGGTGGAGCACCATCATAGAAAATTGCCACCTACTCTCCTTTCCATCTCTTTCTCTCTCCAGATGGTTCCCGCTATCCATACGTGCAATCATCCACTTCGTTCCCGTTCTTATACAGGATTCGTCTCTCACACTTACCTCATTCATGCCTCAACCCCTGTCTTGTGTCCTCCATCCCCTAGTGTGTAGCAACATCCCGTCGGGTTTTGGGTTACTCGACATCAGGTCTTCGTCTTTCATGTGTATAACTATAATCTATCGATCCTCTTCCCACAAATCAGCTCCCTCATTGTGCCCGCATTTCTCATCCCTCGGCGATCACCTACTCATGACGTGATGGCTCGCCCTACTATCAGGGTCCTGAGCCCACCGCGACATTGTCAAGACACATCATTCTATTCATTGACGTGTCTACTAGCTAACACAGGTTGTAACTGGGAAAGGGCGTTATCGTCCCAGTGGTGTTCTACGTAATCAAGATCCTCTCTCGGATAGAACCACTCCAAGACCAAAAAGAAGACGCAGTCAACCAGCAAGATTATCGTGTATATCGGTCCTGCAAAAGGGCCCAGATCCATTGTCCTGATTCATGGTACATGCAGCTCAGCTTTCATTCTTCCCGGTTCAGAAATTCCAGATTCCGACATACCTCTTGATACGTTCCATTAACTCTACCTGACGCGACTGCATGACCGCGTTGTAAACCTTTTCGGTCCTCATGGCAATTTGTCGCCAATCATAGAAAGTCTTCACGCGTTCGTGGGCTTTTATTGGATCATGTTTCCCTGCTGCGACGATTGTGACGGCTTCGGAGATTGCACGGAAGACATCTGCCAAAAAGCCAAACCATACATCAGTAATGCAGCCCAACGTCTATCACTCGCCATGACTCGACAAGTTCATTCTGAGATATCCCACCCTCGACGACACGCACCATCCGCTTCTGGCTCTGCGAAACTGATCATGTCCTGCGGTAGAATTTCTGGCACACCTCCCACTCTGGTTGATACGACATATAGGCCTGCGCAGGCTGCTTCTAGAATGGCAATTCCGAAAGATTCTGTCAAGGCTGTATTCATAAATATTGTTCCACGGGACAAAACCTATTGAAGCTTCTGCATTGGAACAAGGCGTTATGATTGGTCATAACGGCTCACCGAAAGCACATCGCTGTGGCGAACAGCACCTAGAAGCTCGATTCGGTCTTGCAAGAGGTGCTTTTCGCGCATTTGGAGAAGATCAATAAGTTTAGGACCATCACCTCCTGCCGCGTCAAAGTTCATGCCCGGCTCGCTAGGCTTCCATGGTCAAGGACTGAACTTACCAATAACGAACCGCACGTTTGGGAACGCAGCGCAGATCCGAGGAGCGGTCGCGACGAGCAGGTCAACGCCTTTGCGATACGCGAGCCTCGATAGGACGACGATCGTGACTATAGGTACGTCAGTCCTTCGGGTTGTCTCTATGCCGAAGTGCAAAAGAACACACTAATTTCGCTTGGTTCCGAGGGACGTGGTTTGAACTGCTCTGCAACGATGGCGTTCGGAATCACGTAGACGTTTCGTCGAACTGAAAGCTTGGCAGGATCATCTCTGTCCTTCTCGAATAATTGGCCACGTAGGACTGTGTTCTCCCGCCTGTATAGCCGTGTTAGCTTACAGCCAATAGAAGATTTAAGTAGTGGAATCGTCTACATACCCAGTGTGAGAAACGCAGATGACTGCATCCAGGTTCTTGAGTGTGCCAACAAGAAGCTTGTTGGTGAGAATGCTAGCTGCATCCTCGAAGCCGAAGAGACTGTGATCGGTGAATACCGCGCGGATACCCATGAGATGCGAATGGAGGATGCCCTCGTGGCCGATGGATGATAAACTGGCATGTGCATGAATCAATTGTATGTGTTCGCGCAAGAGGATGGTCCTGAGGTACGGTAAGGAAGTGAAGAAGTTTGGGAGCGTGGCCGAGGACGCAATGGGTATAAAGGGTATATGATATACTTTGAGCGAAGGAAGGAGCCAGCGAATGCCAACGCGATCCGGTTTATGTCCATGGGTAATCACAATAACCTTCGTCGCGTTGCATGAGACGAGCTCCAGGGTCAGCGAAGTTAACACAACGTACCTTGTGACCTCTTCGTATTAGTTCCGTGCTTAGCATGTATATGTGATTCTCTACTCCTCCTACATCGGGATGAAAGAAATCTGATATCATGCTATGGTCCTTTAGCAAATTCCGTGCCTAGTATTCATGGATGCGAGCAGTCACGTACGCGATTGCGAGTCGTTCCATCCTTCATTTGGGTCGAAGTTTCTGAGGAGAAGTAGGTAGATTCGGGTGGTGAATATTACAATTCAGGCGAAGTTGTCAACGAAAAAAAGATTGTCGTTTGTTAATCAAACATAGGATTAAGACAAGTGGGATGCTGTAGAGCGAGGAGACGAGAATCAGACGGGAACGGTTGGGTAGCCGGTGTTTGGCGAAATGCTTTTGAACAAACAAGGAAGCTTGATTGCATTTCGTCGTCCCGAAGAGTGGCAACCCAAGGAACATTCCAAACACATGTAGTCTCCATTCCACTCATCAGGAACCCCGGCTGGAAGGCAAATTCCGTATGTCAAATACGCAACCCACTTGTGACGCGGAGTTCGAACGATGCATTCAAACTGACTCCAACAGCTCGGAGTGGGCTCGGGACGGTGGGACAATGTATGTCGACAGTTGTGAAGAGTGACATATACGGGACGTACATCAGGTACTGTATCTTCAATGTTGAACGATTTTTCCTCTGCACATGTGCTGGGTATTGATTAATATTGATTATTCACCCGATCCTCCCCGGAACGTTAGCAACTTTTCCTTTTGGAAAACTTGGGGTCGGCATTCAGTAATGTTTATTGGTCTTGTGATCTACGCCGAAATACATGATGTCCATTCCATCTGGAAAGTCATGAACGAAATTTAAAATCTAGTCATGGTCCCTCGAAAGTGTTCTTCCGATTATCCTTACTCTTCCTCGCCGCTGGCCCCCAACCGAGCTCAATCGTAATGCCCTTTGTCACAATACCCACTAACAGCGGGCCTGCCGATTTTCACTATGATATTTCCACCCCAACGAACCACTCAGCGAATAAGATCGACTCGAGCCTTCCAACGATCTTTTTCATCCATGCAGCGTATACCTCGCATGAGATTTTCGAACGTGAGCTTTTTCTCGTCCACCTGAAATCTGGCACATATCTCATGCGTTTAATGTAGTTCAATTCTCCAGTCCTCAACTCCGGCAATTCAATCTTGTCACTGTAGAAATGCGAGGGTACGGCGAGACGCGAGGAAGGATCGGGGAGGCACCTTATACTCCTCGCGAATCAGCGGATGACGTTTGGAATGTGATAGTATGTTCGTTTGTGTGACACAGAGTATTATGGGTGCTGATCGTGTGTTCTAGGAAGCACTCGCTCTGCCTCGCCTCCATATTTTTGCCATCTCGATCGGCACTTCTATTGCTCTGGAACTTGCATCTCGACACCCACAACGCATACTATCTATGACCTTATGTTCACCGCTGGCTCCGAAAGATGTGCTTCACTTTCCGATGCTGAGGCAGGAAATTCTAACAAGTTCTTGACCAGGACGAGGCCATCATAGGTGGTCGGCTCGAAGTTCATGAGATCTGGAAGACAGCTCACATATTCAAAGGAGAAGGACCAACGGAAGTTCTCCTAGGTATGGATGAGTCCTGCATACACGACGTGCTCGTTGGTGCAGCACAACTTTTGTTTAATAACCAAAGCAACAAGATGATCGATAGGTCCGCCGTCCTCCAACCATATCACGCCCTATCGCAAGATATTGATGATGGTTGATGCTATTTTTAGTATACTTGCACTCGCAATGTCCCGAGCTAAGCGCCTCTGGGCGGGGTCGAGGGCAAATATTCAAGAGGCATACAAGAGTATCGTTGGATGGCATCTTGACAGACAACCTATACCTGATGAACAGCTCCTGCAGGTACTCTCGTTCACTTCTTTGTCTTAATTCCATACCAAATCTCCTGTTATCTTTCAGATCACCTGCCCGGTGTCCATAGTCCATTTCCAACAAGATATCGCCTACCCAGTGAAACTTGCGTACGACCTAGCTGCAAAGTTGAAATCAGCCGATGTCGCCCCCGTATACGATATCAAAGGCGCCCACATTGGTAATGTGACGAATGCAGCCGAGTATGTCCCTGTACATCACTCATTATCCAGCAGAATAACCAACCGAATATCGGTGCAGATTGAATGCTATTCTAAGACAAACTGTGACGAGTGCTGAGCACAAGTCCAACCAAAGATCGTTCCCAGATGTACCAGCAAGTACACAACCACTGCGTACACCTTTTACAGATCTCCTGGCGCCCTACATGCCCAGCAGCGACGACGAAGACGATAGTCTACGTGACTTTGATTATTGATGCTTTACTTCGATTTCATACTGTACTATCAGCGTTTGACTTTCTACACGCTTTACGGACCCTGAAATCATCATGTTAACACTGGATTTAAAATGGCACTGTATATCATTTTTTTCGATGCTTTTGGTAATAAATACACGGATGCACGGGGTATAATGAGGAACGGGAAAGAAAGACAACGCTTATTTGAGAAGAACTGGAGGAAGGGGTGGAACAGGGAGAGGTGGTTGGACTCGTGGGGTCCTTGGACCCCTTAACGTTGAGGTGGAAGACCGGTAAGTCGGTGCTCTTGACATTCGGCTCAAGCGACCATCGTCGTCACCTGGATATGCAGGGAGTGTGGAAAAGCTGGACTGACTGAGCGCCGAATGGTGCCAACTTCCGTCATATGTCGGAGGCCGTGTACTCGTAGCACTGGGTGGAAAATGGCCTGGACTCCCCTGGCCCGAATTGAGTGAAGTCGGACCCCGTTCAGTAATAGCAGTGTGGTGGTGACTGTCCAAAGGTAAGGTAGGAGATTGGAGATTTCTTGCATCTCCGAGGCCGTGGGGAGGATACGACCATGAGGAACGAGCAGTCATAAGAGGTGCTAGCGACCTTGGTGGGGGGATGGGAAATTCAGCAAGGGAGGGTGAACGATCACCCGTGATATTGCCCACGTCCATGCTGGGGGTTGGACTTGGTTCACTCCTGATTGGTTCCAGTCTGAAAGATGCTCTAGTGGTAGTCGCCGTCGGAACTGTCTGTATTGATGTATCATGGCTGGAGCCGTTGGGTGATTGTGTTGATACATTGGGGGCGTTCGATGATGGCAATGATCTCTGTTGTATGGGCGGTCCTGCGCTGTACGCCACCAATGTTCCTGACCCCGCTGCTGTATTTACGCGAGAAGCGTCAAGTGTCGAAGGAATGGGTAAAGGAGTGACGATAATGCTGGAACACCTCTGAGAAGGGGTTATATCGGTGTCTGTCGAAATCGCTATTGTGAGTGCAGGTACCGACCCGCTCAGCGATTGAACTCTCTGTTCGATCACCTGCCCACTCATTGGCTGCAGAGAGGCTGGCAAAGGCGGTACTGTGTTTAATAGTCGAGTATGTCGCTCGTGGACCGGCGGGCTGCAATCGACGTACACATCAGAAGTGATGGATTCTCGAGCATTGGATCCCTCGTTTGTCTTGTCCGAACGGGTTCGCAGCCTGGTTTGAAACCATCGCGTGCATCTATGGAACCCCCTAATGCAAGTGGTCCACACGAAGGGTGCACAAGATAGTACAAGGAGAACTGCAACGATTAAGGCCAAAAGAAAAAAGGGGAAAAGGGATTGAGAAACTGGAGGAAAGGACGGCATTTCGAACCGATGTTGCTGGTCGTAGCTATGGAAGAGGGGCAGGCGACCATGAAAGCCTTATGTTGAGCTGTTAAAAAAGTTCACGATTTCGATCAGGCTAGCCAACTCGGTGCGTTAGTTTGTTGACGATCCTCCCATCCGAGGCCAAAATATAACTCCATCATCCTTGTTCTTGATCTCCAACGGATGGAGAGGCCTTGGACATCAGCAACGAAGTTTCGATAATTCCGCGAGTGCAAGGAAATTGTCGAATCGGACAAGCTTGTGGCTTAATCAAACGTTCGTAAAAGCTGCAGGCTTCAAGTAACTGTCCATAGGACGTGTACCATAAGAGCATTTTTGGTGGCACGGCCACGATCTGATCAGTGTAACATAATGCGCTGTACACGTATCCAGGGGATTGCGAAGGTAGGGGGCAAACTCCAGATATCCAATGATGTTGATGTCTGACAGTGAACATCTGAGCTGAGATCTGGGAGTTGGTACTAAGTACGTCCAGAGCTAGAGTAACCGGGACCGCTCCCTCCCAGGCCGGTTTGTTAGCTCAAGGAACACGGCATAAGCCGCCGTAGCACAATGGTAGTGCGTTGCTTTCCTAAGGACCTTCCGTTAGGCAAAGGTTGTGGGTTCGATCCCCACCGGCGGTTTACAATTCGACTATTTGTTTTGCATAGTGTGTGACGGTGCTGGGTTTCCCACTTCCCCTGACCTATGGCTCCGTTGCGAAGTCAGTCACTTGGAAGCGACTTTTCTCCAGAAGAACTCGAACCATCAGTGTGTTGTTTGTGTTTCTTCTTCCAATTTGGAGAGTTAGCTCACGGCGAACACGACCTTAGTGGGTGTCGGGCGGTCGCTTTCGCTATCCAGTTGTTCCGGAGTTCAATCCTTGGGAGTCATGCTTCAAGTCTGTTCATCGTCATGATAAGGAGACGTGTGACAAGTGGAGAGACGAGGTTGATAAATTGCTTGTCTTTGTGCGTTTTTCTCCTTCCCATCGGTCGCTCAAGAGTCAACTATGTAGCCCAGGCAGGTCTGTTCTCTGCTGCGGTGACGGCGTTTACAGTCGAGTCCTTCAAGATGTTGCAACCCGATCCCGTGGAAATCCTGGTTGCGAAGATGTTCCCCGAAAAAATGACCCCGGTCGCTTCACCCGAATTTGTCCCAGATTCCTTCGCCGTCCGTATCAATATCTATTGGTTCCTTAGCCTCGTGCTCAGCCTCTCCACCGTGGTGATTGGTGTGATATCCATGCAATGGTTACGTGAATATCAAAGGGACGATAGTAATACGGCTCCAGAGGATGCACTTGGACTCAGGCAGATGCGCTTTCAAGGTCTTCTGACCTGGCATGTCCCAGAAATCATTAATGCTCTGCCGCTCTTACTTGAAACCGCAGTATTTCTTTTTTTCTGCGGCGTTCTAGATCTCTTATGGTCCATCCACTACATTGTTGCTATTGTTATCACAATCCCCGTTGCCCTCCTCGCCATATTCCTCGTCGCGACCACAGTTCTTCCGGCATTACAGTATGCCTTCACTCGCCAACTCAATCTGCGTATTCCCCAGTGCCCTTATAAATCCCCACAGTCCTGGATATTTCACCGTCTCTTCTCGTCACTCTGTGTCCTCATTTTGCGCATCACCGAAGCATTCAACTTCAAGTCCTTATTTCATTCTCGAACACGCGAGCGCCACTCCCTTTTTCGCAAGCTTTTTGCTGCTTCAGATTGGCCCGCATATGATAAACGATGGCGTCAACAACGCGACATTCAACTGAGCGAGCCCCAACCAGGTGGTCTTATTGGTCACACCATTGTCCGAGATGACATTGCTAAGGGCCTTGCTTGGATCGTCAACTCGTTTTCCCGAGACTTGCGGTCTATTACAGCGCTCTACAAATGCTTTCAGTCATTGCGCGACGACGAAAAAGAAGTTATGCTCCTCAACTGTGAGCATGTGACACCCCTTTCTGTGGACTTCCGGAACAAGTTGGGGGGCGAAAGCACTCCCGCTGTTGGCGACTACCTCTGCCTCCGTGCTTTGGACCACCTACTTGCCGCTATAGGCTACGGCTCAGACGCAACACGCGATCTATTGCAACATCGTGTCGAGCTCTATATTCGCGTTATGCGAGCCTGTATCCATATCGACCGGCGACCGATGTTGCATTGCCCCTTCAGATACTACTCCAGGTTCTCAGAAGAGGTGCAAACCCAGCTCCTCAAAATTTCGGCTCTTTTTCTATCCCAAAGTGAACGTGAAACAGATTTTACCACTGCTATTATGATCCTGAGCCAAACCTCCCTCCATCCCGCCATACGATCACCGGCATTTACTCATCCGCATAAGGACCCTGATCGTCTCTCTGAAAACAGCCATGTTGGCGTAATGGATAAATGGGAGGAACTACGACAAGGTTTCTCCAATGCGTTGACTGAAGCCACCAATTCTTTATTGAGACGGCCTGAGATAGTCAAAGATCAACTTGTGCGGATTCAAGTCTATCGATGGTTCCTCCGAGTTATGTAAGTGCATTAATAACCATATCATCCACTCCAATCTGACGAAGTCTGATAGTTTGTCCACGTCATCATCAAGCAATTCCCTCGATCTGCTTCTACCTACCTTCAAAGTCATCGTACCTATAATCCAATCTTCTGTCCCTTCCCTTGCGGCAGACTCAGAATATCCAACAAATCCCATTTTCAAAGTAGCATGGAACTTGCTCCTTCAACAGAAATATGCCGAACTCGCTCATGTTATGACAAGTCAAGTTAGCACGAACGAGCCAGTTTGATCTTATACCAACTCTGCCTCGAACATTCAACTCGTTGACGGATATCAGCACGATTTGATTGTGCTGTCCTCGAAACCTCAATACCCTGCCTAAGGTCGTCATTCTGATTGATGGCCTCAACCTCCTGGATATATTTCAATCTGATCCGTAATGGACTGAAACGTGGCCAAGAGGCTCAGTGGTTAAAAGTATTTTATTGGCAGTCGTTTCTTCATGCTCTTACGGCCGTTTTGATTACCAAGAGTATCCTATTGGAATGTATCCCTATGCTAGTATGAATTAGTTGAACACTATGTATCGAAAGCAGGACAAGCATGAAAGCACTGTGTTAACATACAAAGCGAGGTCTGGACAGGAATCCAATTGAAGGTCGGTGTACTCTAGACCTCTTGGTACGAGGACGCTCAAGGAATTAGACTCTAAGGAAACCTGATCTTAAAGCCCACGGTTTGACCGGGGACAAGCGTACTTACTGAACTGGATCCGTTTACTGTTATAACAAAGTCACCCGCATAGGTATCTGTCATACCTCGCTCCCTTGGATATCACTACCGATCTGTAACTCGATCTTATTTTGGTGGCGGAACACAGATTAGGTAGTGCTGTTGTCAACACACGAGTTTCAATCATTCTATATACAAACCTTACCCCCAAGAAAGAAAACCCCCACTACACCTGACCTCCTCAATGCACAACGCGACGCCGAGTTATTCGTGGAAAGTGGCGTCTAAGAACAGCCTCGACCTTGGTTGATATAGTACAAGACAACGTTCCAACCAAGGGATGGGTTGTTAGTTGAGCCAAGCACAGGCATGTTGATCCTTTCGACTGGTAGAGCTGGTGGAGCTGATCACGGTATCCAAGCCTGCGCAGATGACTCATTCGAATACATTTGGGCCGATAGATTGAGTCGAGGCAAGCAGTACACATTGAGAACACGTTGGGGACCACTCATCTCCTATCACTCGGAGAGAATAGAAGGGCGTTCTTGATCCCGAGAGCCGGGAGCACTTACGAGGCGACGGGATGTCGTTACCAGTATGCATAAGACTTATTTGCCAGTCCGCGAGACACGTTTTTCGGTAAAACTTCAAGCACGAGTGAGCGTTCCGCGTGACTGGGCAGAAGTCTGAGTCACCGGGACACTTTTGATCTTAGAGCAATCTTGTGTGGGTCTACATACTCCTATCGTAAGAAGATCAGGTGCAATCAGCGGAACGAGCTGGTAGCTATATATATACATAAAGTTCAATGTTTCACCACTTCACCTTCGTCCTCCACTATCACATTACTCTTAATCTCCATGGCGGATCCTATCAAATGTCTTCGCGATTCCCTCACCAATAAGCAGCTTCTTCATGAGCCTTGGACATCCGGCGTGATTGATCTTTCGGATGCAGAAAGGACAGTCTACTATACACGAAAGGATGGTACATCAAGGTTGACCTCCGCCTTTCATACCTCAACGAGTTCCACGCTGACTCTTTTTGTAGCGTCCTGCAACTAGGATCATGCACGTCGGAGCAAGCGGCTGACCTCAGCGCCGCGTGCCGACCAGCAACATTTGGAATCGGGCAGCAGGATGTGTACGATGAAGACTACCGTAAGGCTGGGAAGCTCGATGAAGGAAAATTCGCCTGGCTCTTCAACCCCAACCGTGATGAATTCGAGAACGAACTCGCCACTGGTCTCTTCCCCTGGAATTCTCTCGACAAAGGCATTCGTTTTGAGATGTACAAGCTCAACGTTTACGGTGAGACAGACAATAAAGCCCCTCGATGGTGACTGACGCCTTCCGCTAGGTAAAGACTCGTTCTTCAAGACACATCAAGACACCCCGCGTGGGGAAGATATGTTCGGGTCATTGGTCTTCCTTCTGCCATTTGAACACGAAGGAGGAAACCTACTCCTGAGACACCGTGGTCGAGAATTTGATTTTGATGGAGTGTCACTCCTCAAGAAAGCCTCACCTACCTCGGTAGCGTACATTGCGTTTTTCAGCGACGTAGAACATGAAGTTGCAAGAGTCATATCCGGATACCGCGTTACCATTACCTTCAATCTCTACTTCAGCTCTAGCAGGGGCGCAGCCGTCGCGAAGACACTACCTGAAAACCAACCAGAGCCTCCGTTCAAAGCTGCTCTCAAAAAATATCTTGCGGACGAGAAATTCAAGATTGATCACCCGTATCTTGGTTTTGGACTTGCGCATGCGTATCCTTTCAAGTCAGCAATCTCTCGTCCCGGCGAACTGCAACTCAAAGGGTCTGATGCCATTCTCATTCGCACACTTTCTGAGCTTCAAGTTCCGTTTGAATATTACCTCCTCTATCGCGAAAGTTCGCGTTTGAGCCCCTACGGGTGTCCTTTCCGCATTTTATCCCACAGCATTATAGATGGGCTCGAGGATTCTGGAAGCGGAAGCGCTGAAGTCCCTTGGAAGGACCTCATGCAAGGAGAGCCATATTTTGCCTGGGAAGGAGATCCGAAGAAAATCTTAAAGAACCTGGGCAACTGGCGTTTCTCTCAATGGCTTTATCGCTGGTATGATGAAAAGACCAGTTTTAGGAGTATTTCTGTCGACTGGATTACAGAACCCAACGAGGAACATGTCGACAGGTCGGTGGTGATGGCGTATGGGAACGAGTCGAGCCTCGAATTTTATTATCATCAGCTCTGCGTTCTGGCAAAGATTGCTCCTGAGGACGTTCTATATGACGTGGAAGACAGCGAAGAGGAGCAACAAGAGTAAGGAAGAGACTTGGATAAAGAGGCTTGCAATGGATTAAGTAGTGCTATTGTTGATACGAATCTCAACGAGTCGAAATCGCGTCTATAACGACAACGGAGGGAAGGAAAGCGCTCGTTGTAGCCCATTGACCTCGCCGGCGCACAAAGCGACTCCGATGTAGACGACACGGGTAATGGCGTCGTCTCGGAGAACTAGGATGACTTGGTCTCCCGTAGTCAGACACACGAAGTGTCTTTCCTTATATGTCTTTGACGACGACACCATGTGTGAAGAATGACTAACCGACTCGGTGCGTTTCCGCTTCAGCCTCATTTATGAAGGAAATCTGTGCATCGGGGCGGGTTTGCCATCTCTAAGTAATTCTTCCTCCAGACATATTACGTATTTCTCCGGTTGTCAGTGCGTTAGGTTTCGGTCTGTGATAATCATGAAGTGTAACTGGTGCGTATGAGAATCAGTGCAGCGAGATGTGCAAATGCCTTGGCCTCAATGCCTTGGTTCCCCTCATTCCGGTTGAACCACTAGATGTTCCAGATTGCCATCCTACCTCAAAAGACTCAGGGAAGGATGTAGGCAGGTCAGTAGGCGAGGAGAATAATGGCAGGGATGGTGATTCTGACGATAACAGTACTACTGCTAATGACAAATCGGTCACTAATACTACAGATAGTTGAGCTTTTTTATTCGGATACCCTCATTCTACGCTCTGTAATAGCCTATAATTCTCCTTAATAGTCCTCGCCTTCGTGTTCAGAATTTGCGCAGCTGCTCCGGGTGTGACGGGTGATGTGATGCATAGGGGTCGCGCGTGAAAATCGAACCATGGACTTCCCGTGTACCGCAGGAAGCGAGAGGAAGTGGTAGGAGGAGATATGAGAACAGCCTCGACCTCGCTAAGTTGCACCAAAGAGGGTTTAATTGAGTACCTCATGGATTCATATATTTACGGAAATGGCGATCCTTTCGATCGATCCATAGAGTTGAATACACCAAGCCTGCATAGATGACTCAGTTAAAGGGTGTCAGCGAATTACGAATGCAGTCGGCAAGTTGGGTCAAGGCGAACACGTTTGAGTGGCCTCGATGCTGCTAATGTCTTATCACTCGGAAAGAATGGAAGTACATCCGTTCTTGATCCTTTAGTGACGGAGAGCACTTGCGAGGCGAAAAGCATGTCATTACCAGTGTGTATGAGGTAGCTGGACCAGAGTCAATATGTTCGGCTGTGGTAGTCGAGGGCTTCGGAACTGCGGATGGTAGTCAACGAGGGCTAGACCAAATCCATCTAGACCACTCCACGCACGTACGCAAATTAATAGTTTCAACACC
>JAEUWS010000137.1:0-119974 GCA_018524945.1 Podaxis sp. C-F-92630
GGTGATGGCAAGTCCACAGGGGTGGGTGGTAGGGAAGACTGGTGGTTCCATAACACCTTGTGAGGAAAGGAGGTCCAGCTACCAGGTCCAGAACAAATGGGAAGCTGAAGGGTACAAAGTGGCAGTGCCAAACACCAAGGAGTCAAAGTGTGGGAGCAAAAAAATGTTACAGGCAAGCAAGGGTGCAAAAGTGAGTAAAGGATTAAGGAGAGAGTACATCTGATAAGAATTTGATGGATACAGGAGTTTGTACATGTATTGAACTAAAGACCTAATCAGTGCATGCTTCGACTGACTAACCAAATATAGATTTGTGGGCATCAGAGCATATTTGGAAACCGTTTTCAGTGAGATTCTGGGTGTGGAGCAATTCAGTTTTCACCGAAATCTCACTGAAAACGGAGTTGCAGATATGTTCTATCAATAAATATTAACTCCTTCGCCAATCCGTGACAGCGATCACGTTCTGGAGGCTCGATGGTCCTATATTGCCCAGTATGACTGGAAGGCTATTGACAGACTCAGAAGATACAGAATTGCCACCTTGTCCTGCCTTCCGTCCAGCATTCCTTCATACTTGCATTCCACCCTCCTTGATTTCTGGTCTTATTTTGCCAATCCGGTGGAACCACACAGCCGGACAGACGCCAGTTCCATACGCACAGCGTATCCAAAAATCACACCGGCTAGAAGATCACTACATCTATTTGGGTAACTAGATCCATATGGCTACTTCTATTCTTGGTTTTGTTCGGTTCACCTTTGAATGTAGGGTGGTCCTGCACGAGCGCCTTAGCGCCAGATTTGAAACTGGATGCAACGAGGCTTATAGACGAGCACAACGTTTTACCTTTGATACATAGGAGCGTACTGTTTCTTACTTGTGCGATTCCGATACCGTCCTCTCGAAGACTTATTGGGCAAGTTGATACTATGCCTCTCTGCATCGATCTATTATCGCAAGAAGGTCCTATCCGAAGACCTACCATCCCCGAACGGTTCCAATGGAAACTCGTTGACGCGTGCTTTCAGTGTTTGGTCAGCCGCCAGAAGGACCCATTCCTATTCTACTAGGTCTACTAAGTTTCACCTTTAGGATAAACGCTGCTTCTGCGGAACATCCGCATGCTAGCAGATCATTACCCACTTACCGGTTCAAACTACGTTTTCACCTTGAGGATGAAACCATCGCCCGTATCAATACGTGCCTCATGGACACGGTCCTGTCGGGCCCACGTAGCAGGATATCCGAATCCAGTCATCGGTTGGAGACTTCGGCGCATCCCAATTCGACACCCGAAGGGAGCGCGTCAGATAATTTTGATAGGTATGACACCATTAAGATAGTCAATACTCCAAACGTAGCCCATACATCTTCTAAGTTCTCCGGACAGTAGGCTGACTTCATTTATTGGTTAATACAAAGGCGTCTGACGACCATCTCCACCCATGGGCATTTACTCTGTGGAATATATCAAGGGGTCTGTTGACGGATTGGAAACGACAGTAAAAAGCGTCACTATGAGGCCTTTGCCTGTCTTCTGCATCATATGGATCTTCTTTGCTATCACGTTCACTCGACTCGTCGCTACTCTGGACTACCTCGCACCCTCGATTTGTGCCCATAGTCAGAACGCGACCATGATTGTGGCCATTGTTGCGAGCATACTTGCGAGTTAAACATCTTAGTGAGTCGGCCATTTCTACTGCATGGTCACGCAAACTAACACTCGCATGTCTACCAGATTGCAAAAGCATAAATAAGTGTGTTGGATAACGCATATTCGAGAGAATATAGGGTTGGGAACGATGGGTTCCGTATTCTGGTGCTCGGACGATTCTGGCTTTTCGTTCATCTGAGGCCACGGGTTAAAGCTTACATTTAGATTCTGCAGTGGTCTAAGGCGAAGGTTAACAGATGTTCGAAGAGTGTGAAAATAGAGAGACACTAGTGCATCAATCAAGCTCAAGGTGGGATTGACAAATCATGGACTTGCGAAAAGTAGATATTCTGTCACTACACGACCACCACTACGACTCCGTTTCTCCAGGAATCGGTGGTCATATGAGCGTCTCTAATGCGGATATTTGCGGACGTGGTGCACGTCCAATCGCCGCCTTGTCCTGTCTTTTGTCCATCCTCCCCTTTATATTTGCATTCCATTTCCCGGGCTCATCATTTCTTGTTTTATCATGCGAGCCCGATGGAGCCACTCGATCTGACAGCCAATGCGACATACACGCAGCGTATTAAAAATCGCGCCAGCTAGAAGATTGTTACGTCTATTTTAATGACCAGATCTACATGGTCATTTCCATCCTCCTGTCTGTCAAGTCTAGCCACGGACCTGCACGGGCGCCTTAGCGTTATGTTCAATTCTGGACTGTGATGAGGCTCATAAGTTAGGACTGGCGCTTCGCCCTTGTCACACTGAAACATACGATTTCTTACGCAACTGGGACGCCGTCCCCTCAAGGAGGTGTGCCTTGGTATCAGGTGAACGATGTGTTACTGCGCCGATCTGTTAATGAAGGGGGTCCTGTATAAAATCTACAAGCCCGAGGACTCCAGCGGGACTCCAGGTGACGCGCGCTTGCAGCCCCTGGCTAGCCGCCAGAAGGAATGATTTTCTACCCCGCTAGGATCAAAGGAGCTACGACTTTGGAGTAGACCATGCTCCTGGAGCACAGCAGCATACCTAATAGATGATTACCCACCTTATTGGTCAGATTACCCTTCCATCTCAAGGGTCCTTTACACACAGTAAAATACTGGAGTAAAGTCAAGGCGGGTGGGTGGATTTACCCGATTACACACGCCTGTCTATCCAAGGAACGCTCGCCCTGACAGCCTACGATTGGCCGTGAGAATACCGGGCGTCCCCGCTTTTCTTCCTCCCCAAAGACTATCGTCATCCTCCAACCTACGGTCACCAGTGATATGGTATATAAGACTCCCTCGCGCCAACGAAGACAGTTTCCAGAAAGACGCAGACTTTGATCCTATGGACGTTTTACGTGATAGCGAGTTCGTTCGTGGGGGTTAGTTCGGTTTCGAGTGGGGAGAAGAGGGCTGGAAGGGACTTATGGCGGCATTGTCTGTGCCGGGGTAGGTGTTGACGGTGTTCGTTGTGGCGAGCAAGTGATGAGAGGACGAATGCATCATGTCGAGCAGTTCTGAATTTGGTACGGATCAGTCCTTCTGTTGGTTGGAGGACGTGTGTGTTGTATCCTGTGGATCTGGCGATTGCACGAGTACATCATCAATCGACCGAGTGGAAATGGGTTATGAGTCACTAGGTAAGCGCCCTGGATAGCGCACACTCGGAAGGATATGGAAATGGGGCAACCGTGTCTTGGTATCGTATTGCAGAACCAAGACCATTCTGACCTCGCACCAAATGGAGATCTGTCTTGGCCCTCTTCTGAGGGCATGCTCATATATAGGGCTCGATTTCTGCAAGGATTTGAAGACGAAGGCTTGATTCGGCACTTCGAGACCGGTATGGAAGTGGTGGTAAATTAAGTCCAAGATTGTAATTACGTGATCTGACACAGACCCTGAATAACGAGCTAAATATGGATTCGTGATGGCATTACTTCTCTCAGTGACAAACCAAATGCTTTACCGGTTACACGACCACTTGACGGTCACCACGGTTTTCTGCACGCGCATTATATCCAAGGATTGATGGTCCTATCATCACCCAACACGACTGCGAGGCTATTACAAGCGCGGGACACACCCAATCAATCGCCGCCCTATCCTGTCTGCTGCCTGCCTTCTGTCCAACAGTTAGACACACATGCATTCCATTGTCCGCGTAATATGGGCGTTTCCACCTCCTGGACTCATGAATTCCTGGCCTCATTACGCTAATGGACGTGCATAACATATTCAAAGACCGCAGCGGCTAGAAGACTGCAATATCTATTTGGATGACCAAATACACATGATCGCTCTTCTATTCTTCTTTGTGTTGGATCCACTTTTGAATGCTGGGCGTCACGGTTCCTCACGAGCGCCCTGAACTGATGTTCGAAAACGGATGGCAAAGCTCATAAATTCAAAGAAGGTTTTACCCTTGGCACAGTAAAATGTATGGCATCTTCTCGAAGACTCGTGTTTCGGTGTCAGCCGATCAACATTTGCGCCGAACCATTAATGTGGGTAGCCTTGCCCTCGCCCGAAGATCTATCAACCAGAAGAGACATACGCTTATGATCCTTGGTCAGCCGCCAGAAGTGTTAGTTTCCTTTTGTACGAGGATCAAAACAACCACAAACTAAAAACAACTTACCCACCTATCCCCCCAAACCACTTTCTCCTTCTTGGAGGTGCGCGCATCACCCTTATCAGCGCAAATCACACGGACTCGATCCTGGATGACACGTTCCCGTCGGGTTTTCATACATGATGTGCGCAGCAAACATCCGGATCCAGACATCGGTTGGAACCCTCGGCCTATTCCACTTCGATACCCAAAGGGAGTACGTCAAATACTCTTGATAGATGTAATGTTACTAATGTGTTGCCTACTCTAAACATAGTCTCTTCTTCTGGATTCTGCGGGAAAGCATGTTGGCCTCGTTTATGGTTAGCCGGAAGGGCATCTGGCGCCCATTTCCACCATAGGCGTTTGTTCTGAACAATATATCAAGGGATCTGGCGGATGGAAACGGATGGTGGAAACGCAACTATGGCTGATCCCTCCCCCAGTCACCCCCCTCTCCCTCGTTCCCCAAGCTCACAATCAGATCCAGAGAAGGGCTCGGTTTCAGACAATGACCAGACGCAGAGATATCCAGAGGGTCGACAGTCGCGGGTCCAAGAACTGCTGAATGATCCTCGCGTTTGGCGCCCCCTTAGTATCGCTGTGGGGCCTCTCCCCGTTTTATGCTTCATGTGGATCTTCTTCGCTGTCACGTTCACCCGACCTGTCGCTGTTCCGGACTATCTCGCTCCCGTGGTTCGTGCCCACAGCCAAAGTACGACTATGATTGTGTCCATAGTTGCGACCATACTTGCGAGTAGCGCATCTTAGTGAGTAGGCTACTTCTTCCACTTTTTGGTCATCCAGGCTGATGCTTGCACTCCTCTGTCAGCTTTTTCGCTCTTGCCGTTCGCTATGTCATTGCGATTCGTCTTGCGACCAGCAACACCTCTCTCGATGTTCTCACTTGTGCGACTAGAATTGCGCAGAAGACTTTGTGGTTGCATGATCCACGCGTGAAGTGGACCTGGATTGTTTTGGCCGCGTATGTAGGAGTCAGCCTGCAGACCTCAGCGTAAGCCGTTCGTCGCCTTGATTCCCAGTGGCGGTTGATCTGAAAGCCTTTGTTAGTTTGACTTCCTTCTTAACTATCCGGGAGATACAAGTCCCGTTCACTCTGGCCGGAAACGACCTTCATATGGGTGATCCCCAGTTGCTGCAGGTCGCTAGTCAAACTGGTTTAGCTCAAGGTAAGTTGACCTTAATCCGCCACGTAACAAAATGGCTAAGGATAATTGAACGTGAAGCCTACTATCAGTTGACCTCGTTCTTTTATCAGAATGCTATGATAAGTGCTCTGCAGATCGAAAGGAACATCCCTAGCACCTTCAACTTCAATGGATATACCTATCTCGGCACGACCGGTGCGAATTCAGCTACATATCTGCCCCTCCATTTCCCGACAACTGACCTTCTTGGTAGGAGGTATACAACCGGCAAGATATATCCCGACACCCAATGTACACCTGACGAACAATACCAATCTAACCGTACCCCCTAACTTGCAAGGCATCAGCTCAAGAAAACACCTCACGCTCCCATTCAACAAGACCATGCAACTGACGCAACAAGGTTTCACGGCGGACATTGATTGCCGAGTGCGGGATCCTCAAGACCTAGCAACATATCCATCTACGTTCCTTCCCCAGGGGCTTGGCACTGCTGGCAATGTTAACCTCACTCTAGTATCTCTGGCTGTCGCGTGCCCTGGTGCTACACAACCCTCAACAAGCAGTAAGAGTTTGCTATCCCTGCTGTCAGAAACGAGTACTGATACACTGGGATAATAGTTCCGGTGGTGTTTGACGGGGCAAACGCCAATAGGGGAGTCGTTCTAGCAGTCGCATGTCAAATTCCGAATACGAGTAAATACGGTCAGCATTCAGGTATCTGTTGTTCGGTGGAAGTATTTCTCACGTCTTCAACAGATATCATTATCAGAACGATAAGACCTTATCAAGATCTGGACAATACGGTCTGCACGATCACTCCCAAGGTCACAGTCGTCGACGTCACATATTACACCTCTGCACAGAACTTAAAAGTGCCTGCGACTATCATGGTCTCTAAGCCGACCTCCGAGACCGATGTTCCGACCTGGGGAAGGATGGCTGTAGATATGCTGTTGTTCAATGTCTTCCTCGGACAAAGTGTCATCGGGAGTACGATGGGAAATGCGTGGTTATTGACTCCGGGTGCTCAGGTAAACACTACTCTTGCGGAGGCTATGGTACGTCACAACCCAACTGTTTCGGCGTTTTTTATGGAGGCTGACTGTCTGGTAGAATACTTACCTCAAGGCTGCAGTCGAGTTCACCGGAACGGTAAGTTTTTCTACGAGTTCCCCTCATCGTTGTTGACTAAAGGTAACCCTAAGGTCATACGTCAAGTGTTTACCCAGCCTGATAGTCCGTATATCCGGGGTGGCTGGACGGGTCTAGCTGACTCCATGCGCACACCAATCGGGGGAACGTTTACCCCAACGACTTACGGCTGGTTGCAAGAACACCGGTCATCCCCGCTCTTCCTCCTTCCGACTACCGTCGTCATCCTTGCGACATATGGGCTCCTGGGATACGGTATAATGCTCGCCCGCATACACAAAGACAGTTTCCAGAAAGAAGATGCGGACTTTGATCCTACGGACATTGTGCATGTTATTGCGGCCCACAGTCCCGAGGCGAGGAGGAATGAGTTTAGGACCTTCTCTGACCAACCCGCTGCGTTCATCAGGAAGACATCGGTGAAGATGAACAGCCGACAGGGAGTAAGAGCGCTTGAGGTTGTAGGTAGCGCTCGTAAAACGACCCTCGACGGGCAGGGTGACTTGCGACAGACTGTTGCTGCACATGATTCTGGGACGGAGACAAGGAATCTCGGGAACTGAGTGAGTCTTCAGGAAGAAATGCTTAGTGCAGCAGATGATTGGGAAGTGATATGATCTTTTTTTACGGATGTGCTCCACGTTTTTGGTACGACTGTATATGATTTACGTTCTGCATGTATACTACATCTTGCATTGATATCACACAGATGAGGAGCCCTCAATGTCATAGCGACTGCAGGCTTACATTCACCCGGGCAAGAAGTCACAGGCTCAGAAGTGCAAATACAATGTATCAAAGAGCGAGGGCCGGTGAGCAGAGCGACAAGGGAGAAGGTAGAGACGGTGTTGTCACCGGCCTGGAAGTCAGCAATCAGGAGAAGATGAGGACAGACGCATTCATGTCGCGGTCACAGCTGCACTGCAAGATAGACGCCGCCACACGAGGTGTCCACCACAATTGTCGTCGAGCGATGGGAAGTTATCAAGGGTACTAGGTCACAGAGCATGGTTGAGAGAGTTTGCACTACCCCGGATTATGTACTTGCGTTCCAATGTCATATGAAGCAGGAAAGCGAAAGGAAGGCCCAAGTGCTTTGCTAGATTGAACTGCTTTGTATGCGCTGGACGGGTATTCCGCGAAGGTCATTGGAGAGGAGTCAATAGTCTAGTTGAAGAACGCTCTGGTTATGTTGTATCGATAGCCCAAAGCCCAACGAAATGGTAGACCATAAAGCCAGGCGTTCCACAAATGACTGGATAACTGAGGTTCGGACATCCGGCAGCAGCCTTAGGCTCCTAGTGTTTCCCTGGAAGAAGAAATGACACACTGCGTAATCGGCAGAAGACATCTTCAAGTTTGTCCCTGATTCGTTGGAAATAGCATCAGGAATTATCGTGAGCGAAAACGCTTCGGAGATTCGTGTCGTTGATGAAGTCATCGATGAACATTGCGACATAGGTCGAGAAGGCGCCTCATTGGCTTGAGAAAGATAATGGATGGGTTCCCAACAAAATGCCCGTTGCTCGAGTCGTGCGCTCCGTTCCATAAGGGAGAATAGTTCATATTGACCAGCGTAAGAGGTCGAGGAAGGCTAAGTAGTTTATCAGATTTAAGGAACAGTTTGCTTAAACTTTGTTGCTAAGTCAACTTGATGAACGTTGGAACTCGTTCAAGCAACACCAAACAGAAAAAACAGTCCTGTCTCAGCGTTTCAAGTCTTTCGCAATTTGACCTCATGCACAGCTCGCTTACAGCCAGTTGCAACTTGTCTTGTCTTGTCAGCTGCCAGTGCCACATGATGTACATCGTCCGGAGTAAAATCGATCATGCCACACAAAACGAAGCACGGTAGGATATCGGTGCGGAATAAACTTCATAGTCAGTCTCTCCCACAGATGCTGACGATAATTGGGAATTTACAGGAATTTACTCAGGAACTCACGAACACCGAAGTTCCATGATCACGTAGCCTCGTGCTGTGGGAATCGGATCACTATTGCACACCTGTTTCGGCATTTCTACCGACCTCGAGAGCCCGAAATAAACCCATGCCGCGTCCAAAGGTGTCGTTTACCAGTGCTAGTCGGTGATGATAAACCACCTTTCACTCCGATGGAGGTTGCACGGCTGACGGCTTCACGAATCACCAGATATCATGAGTACAATCGCCCCAGAGTCGTACGCCCCACCCCTTACGAGGCGGCTTAGCCTCGATGACTTGTCGGTTTCGCTTAGAGTATTCAGGGCTGTAATGATTGCCTCCAGAGGTGTCATTGATCCGACTATCTTGGCGAACAATCCACCTCGATGTGCAAATCCAGAGGACGAAAACAAGCAGGAAGCATGGCGACGAACATTTTTCACATAAATACAAGATGGTTGCACCCCCAATCCTCACTCCAGAATCTACTTCAGGATGTTCACTAAGCTCGCAGTTGCCGTCTTGTCCCTGACCTCTTTGGTCTCCGCCCACTGTGAGTATTTTTCGCTGGAATCAAACCAATAATTCCCATTCTGAATCTCCTCTTCCTGTGCGCGGAAAGACACCATTCCCTCTCTTATCGTTAATGGCTCTCCCAGCGCTGACTGGCTTTACGTCCGTAAGACCAACAACTACAACAGCCAGTCTCCTGTATGATTATTCTTTCGTTCATGCATGATCCCTCTTTCTTTCTAACGAAAAGTTTGGTCCCCGACGTAGGTTACCGATGTTAACAGCCCCGACTTCCGCTGCTACACCTCCGAGACACATGCTACTGCCTCCACTGCTACTGTAACTGCTGGTTCCACCATCGGTCTCAGGGCTAATGGCAACATGTACCACGCTGGTGTCATCAATGTCTACATGGCCAAGGCTCCTAGCAATGTCACCAGCTGGGATGGCAGCGGTAACGTCTGGTTCAAGGTCCATGAGATCCCTGCTGTGACCGATGGTGGAAATACTATCACCTTCCCTGGTAGCAGTGAGTATATTCATCGCTATGATTCTTTTGGCGGGTGCTGAGTCACGAATAGACATCCAGAGCTTCACCTTCACCCTCCCCAAGAACCTGCCCAACGGTCAATACCTCGTTCGTACTGAACAGATTGCTCTCCACTCCGCTTCGGGTTACCAGGGTGGTATGTGTCATCCCCAACCTCCTTGAATCGTCTGAATCCTGATCGCTCCTTTCCATAGCTCAATTCTACATTAGCTGCGGTCAGATCAATGTCACTGGCGGTGGCAGCGGTAACCCTGGACCACTCGTTTCTATTCCCGGTGTTTACACTGGCTACGAGCCTGGTATCATGATCAACATCTACTACCCCATCCCTGCCACTTATACCCAGCCCGGCCCTGTAAGCCCCCTCCTCTTCTGACACTGGATGACTCATGACTTATTGCCGTCCTTAGGCTGTGTGGAGGGGTTGAAAATTTTGCGGATAGACTTGTAGTTAGACAAATGTCTTCCGTTGAGTATGCTGCTTAACCACGACCCGCATATCGTAACCCATATAAATTGCTGTTTGTACATTAACCACTCCACGACGCATGTGAAAGTCAGATTAGTACAAAAAGCACCGACGAACAGGAACAAAGGAAGTGATTGTTTGGCGGAGAATCCAACCAGAGTTCGTTGCAATGTCGGATTAACCTTCGTTCTTGGGCTCTCGTGGGGTACCCCAGGCAACCCAAATTCTCCGCGTCCTCTCCGCGGTTCAGTTTCTGGGGAAGTCAAATACGCCGGCGAAAAGGCGGAGACTTGTGCCTCCGTATCCGGTGAGCATTCGGAGCCAGTACCCTTGAGCTTGAAATTGATACCTTTCATCTAAGACCAAATATCGGATAAATTTGGTTTCAGCTGACGTACGTCATCAATAGACAATCAGCTTCGCTAGATTTTCACACAGAGAGCCTTCCAAATGATTGGTGGGTAACATTACAGGAACACATCCCACGCGGTCGAGGTCAAGAGAGAGCAGGTAGTTTGTGTGCGCATTTTGGGCATGACCTATATTTAGTGCAGCAGTTACCCACCACGTTTAGCTCGTCTGACGCTTGTCATACCGATATGGGCCCGTCTGGACGTTTGCACGTACTAGCGATGAGAAATAGGTAAGTTGATAGGAAGCCATGGAAGCTAGATTTTCCCGTTGACCGACCATGGGATCTTTGTGTTTGTAACACCGACGGCTTGGCCGTGTTCCGCGACGATTTGGGCATATGGTTTCTGGGGTTTGGTCGTAGCACGAGGTACGTGAAACCCATCTTGGTTGAGCAGACCCGAACGTTGAAGTCTAACCGAAGAGGTATAAAAGACTCTAGGATGAGCGATTTCATCCTCTAGGACTCGTCCTAGCAGTCACAATGTTCAAGCTATTTTTCTTAGGTCTTTTGTTGTCTCTTGCACCTCTCGTCGCTCCTCACTGTAAGTCTTCACGTTTGCGTATTTCACGTGGAATTCTCGTTGATTCGTCGATTTATTCACAAGGCACCTTCCCCTCTCTTGTCGTGAACGGCGTCAGGACTGGGGATTGGGTCAACGTCCGCATGACCAACAACCATTACGACCGCTCTCCTGTACGTTTGAGTCTTTGTCGCACTTCTGATGTACATTCTGAAACTGAGCGACCATTGATCATCTCAGGTCACCGACGTCAAGAGCGCGGATTTCCGCTGCTACACTTCCCAAACTCACGCTAACGCTACCACCGTTAATGTCGCTGCTGGGTCTCAACTCGGAATTGCCGCCGATGATTACATCTATCATCCAGGTGTAAGTACTAACGACATTAATCACAGACGAAAGATATCTGACTTGGGGCTTCTCAGGTTGTCAACGTCTATATGGCCAAAGCGCCTGGGGACGTCTCTACTTGGGACGGCAGCGGCAACGTCTGGTTTAAGGTTTACCAGATTACCGCCGTCACTAACGGTGGCTCTTCTATCTCCTGGCCCGCAACCAGTAAGCTCTGATCCCCTGTATTCACGCGTACGGTCAGGTATTAAGGCGAATCCCTCAGGTTTGAACACGGTCACTTTCACCATCCCCAGGAATCTTCCTTCCGGCCAATACCTTGTGCGCATGGAAGCTATTGCTTTGCACTCCGCGTCCTCTTATGGCGGTGGTACGTCCTTCCATCGAGGTCAGGTACTGAGAGTCTAATGGTCTGATCCTGCTTTATACCAGCGCAATTCTACATCAGCTGTGGCCAAATCAACGTTACCGGTGGCGGCAATGGTAACCCTGGACCTCTCGTCTCCATTCCGGGTGTTTACACTGGGAACGTGAGTCCTTTAAAACATTTTTACGATGTGATATATTCAAAGGACACCAACGGCGAACAGGAGCCAGGTATCCTCATCAACATCTACTACCGTGAGTTTTTCCTTTCTTACTCGTTATGGTGCACTAAAGACCCGTCTAGCCATTCCTGCCACTTACATTCAACCTGGACCTGTACGTATCTTTACTGTGCTTCGGAAAATTTAGCTTAACCGACCGGCAGGCCGTTTGGAGCGGGTGAACTTCGTGATGATGTATTCCATGAGCTACTTTGTTGTGCTGCGGAGATGTATATGTTCATCTTTCAATTTATTTGATGAAGACGAAAAGTGCATATGTACAGAAATGAGTACAGGAGGCCCATCCATTACGGCAACACAGGTATTTCAGTAATTATACAATTCGACCATAAAGTGAGATCCCAAATGTAGGGAATAAAAATCCGAATACAGACTCGTGCTTGATTGCTTGTTTTCCGAAGTCCCAGATTAATGAAAACGGCATGAATCCGCTTGACAGTGAAATGCATGAAACAACAGTGATCGTGAAGGTCATCCCCGAATCGTCCAAAGAAAAGGGAAAAAAGGGAAATCACCCACGCCGTGATACCCGAACATGTAAAAACACACGCGTTGGCCTGTGTCAGCTCAACGCATTTTTATCATCGACGAGTCACTTGAATGCGACGAAGAAAACGAAATTCCTCTGGGGTTCCTTACCCTCCCGGCATAGTCATAGTCCAAATCTGGGCTTTCAGCCCGAGAGCCCAGAATGCCTAGGTCCTCGTGAGGACTACTAGACCGGCTCATTTTGCCGTATGCGAAAAACGTATCTTCGTGATAATGGAAGCGGTCGTCAATAAGGTCATCGGACATTACATCCGGGGTGTGCGGTGGTTTAGTCCAAATGCGCACTGTGCCATCGTGGCTCCCAGTGGCAAACATGAATGGTTCCGTCACGGCATGATTCCATGCGATGCAGGTTAGGTCTCCGCCGTGAGCTTGTGCGCGAATGTGATGAAGGAGTGCTCCAGATTCGGTGTCCCAGATGAAGATATCACCGGCTTTGAGGCAGATTGACTCGGTTTTAGCACCTGGGTTGGAAGTGAAAGCGGTGGTACTCACTCTTTCCAGCACATAATACCAGTTCGTGATTGTGTCCGCCAAAGTAGCTAGGTCCGGCAAAGTCAACTGCAGACTTGGGCATGTACGTATGCCTATCCATCCACGGCTCGTCAGGGAGGTTGTCGGTAGGGAGTTTCAGGGAAGTGTGCATACCGTAATGTCAATCGAGACGATTCCCGTGCGCCATTCACGATCTCCAGCTTCCAGAGCTGAGGAGGCGCCTTATTCTCATAGCTGATCAAGGCTACCAATTCGTTCTGATGTGTTTCAACTAACGTAATGTCGCGGACATCATTCAGGACGGGGACCTGACTGTTGACAGGCGTCAGCCTCGTGCATGCATGTACAACCTGATCCTCGGGGACCTACCATTCGATCTGGTTGAGTTCCATGTTGAATACTATATGAGAAGTTAGTTTCAGTGCGTGTTGCTTGTATGGATTCAGACACACCAATCAAGCGCTTTTCAGCCCGGGATTTGCTAGGAAGCAAGCCGCTTGGGGATTGAAGGAGGGGTCCGACTGCGAGCAGACGTTTGTCATCTGGTGTCACGGCCACATCATGTATCTTGATCGATCCCAGGTCGAACACGTTGAATTGCTGGTGTGAAAGATATCAGACTATGTGGCCAGTGGCGTATGCAAGTGCTGGTTACCTTTTCAGTCACATCCTGTTTATAGTGTATTAGCCAACTTGTATATGCAGCGATGTTTGGGATACTTACCAGTTGGTAAACCTTGCTACCTTCGACGGACATGAACTCTATTGTATGGTGAATTTTTCCAATCTATAACCAATCACTGGGACCTACTATGGTCATGATGGCACCAAGTAATGGCTTCGACCGAATCCTGGCGCGAGATGGTCTTTGTACAAACACCATCCTGATGGAACGTGAATGTATGTATCATGCTGGGACTAGTAGACATACCCCGGCGGTCCAAACCTTGATACCCTTGGTCATCTTCGTCAAAAGATACTTGCCATCGGGAGACCTACGAATCGTTGTTAAGGGTCAGGACGCCGAAGCGGGCAAGGGATGGCTCACCAAGCGACTTGTCCAACGAACCCTTTGACATGAGCGAGGACGCGGTGCGAAACGAAGGGGTCCTAACAAAACCGTAAATGACATCAACGCTTGTCTCTACATGATATTCAGGATCAAACACGTACCCCAACTTTGAATATCACCGAAGTCCGATCCCAACTGTCCACGACGTCAGTTAATGTTCAAAGATGTAACACCACGTTTGTCCCTTACCTTGACGTAGCTAGGTACTTCCCATCGGGCGAAAACTGCAGGTGCTTCACCAATGCCGTATGCGCAGCCAAATCTTGGGTCGCCTCAAGCACTTTCAACCTCGGCACCAGTTCCGCGAGCCTCGATTTCGCAATCGCACCCTTCATGGGTGTATGCGCCCCCCTCCTGTCCGTCAGATTCGACGAAGTCGTCCTACGCCTCGAGGGTGCCCTAGGCGTACCAACGACAACAGGCGTCGATTCGGGGTTGGCAATGATTGCGCCTATGCGGACTGCACGAAAAGCCTCCCGCCAACGTTGTTTGCCTGGACTGACAGTGTTGTGTATTGGGAACGGCATGGCACTGGAAGATTCGTTCGTTGGTGATTTTTCTAGAGGGCCAATTGACGGTGAGCGTGGGCTGCCAGGAACAAGGCCGAGAACATTCGTTTGGAGCGTGAGAGCCGTTTCGGAGGATTCTCGTCCGTAGGTGTTCAGGTTTTTCTCTGAACCCTCTCTAGAGTTGTTACCATTGGAATTGTGGCCCGAGTTGGAGGCGTTGGATATCGGAAGGATGCTCCCATTACCGTTTGATTTACTGCGCGAGCAGCCGCAAGAGGTGAAGAGCTTGCCGAGCCTAGTTTGAATGGCGAGGAAACCACGGATGATGACAGAAATCGCAGCTACCAAGCCGCGCCCGACCTTCTCTAGCCCCTGACGGGAGATATCAAAGACACGGTTCTGGAGCATGGTATCGGTGAATTCCGTTAATACGTCATCAAGCCATTTCCCGCCCCTGTATTGCATGAAGACCCAGCGCTCGGTGGCAAACCATGCCGACACGGCGCAGAGACCAAAGGAGGTTAGGGTGGTTAGCACAGTCGTGATGGTTGATGTGATCGGAGCCTGTGAGAAGTCACAATCGCAGAAGGTTGAAAGCACTGAGATACAATTGTTGGCGGGTAGAACGGAAGGGGCTCATACCTGATTAGAAGCATATGCGAAGAAGCAGAGACCGACAGAGAAGCATGCGACGGACAGGACTAGGAACACGAGGGGCGACCTCTTGATCCAGATGAGAACCCACCAAGGCACGCGGTCGCCTGGTGAGCGACTGCATCACAACGGAATTAAGTCTTAAGCCGATATGGAAGGTTAATATAGTTGACTTACTACATGGCTTGCTTCCAGGTTAACCCAAGAAGACTGTTTACAGCAGCTGCGATACTGAACACAAGGGAGGCAAACCAGAAACTGTTGACGGCGTCGGAGAGGTTATCACGTCCAAGTTGGTAAGAGAACTGCATGGTTGTTGCTGTAACCGCAGAGAAGAATGTTGCGACAGTGGAAAGGTTGAGTAAGTTGGTCGCTCCATGTTTCTGGGCAAATCGAATTATCGGAACACCTATAAATAGGGATAAAATGACCCCTGGTCACGGTAAGTAAAGAATCTAGCGTACCGACTTCGATGAATATGGAAAGGGTTGAAGTAATGCCATCTATATGCTCTCCCATTTCGATCGACAGGTCGTGAAGATAACGCTGAACCGCTGCATTCTTAAATTGCCCTGGGAGCCATTCAAAGTTAGTCTCCAAAGATGCCGGACTATTGAATGGTGGTTACCTGAATATTCCCTGAGACAAGAAGCCCAGTACTGTCGGATCCCGGTCAGGGTGTGAAGGGGCTTCCATGGACTGACGTCAGCTCACCTGAAGGTCTCGCTCGAAGGAGAGGATAGAAGCATTCACGGCTTCGTCAGTGAACTCGGGGAACTCGTTTAGGCAGTGAAGGAAAGTTCCAAGGTCTTTGGCGAAATTCTCCATCTGGTTAGGGAAATCTTCGACTTCAATATCTTCGTTAACAAGAGGTCGGACAATGTGAGAAGGAGTCTTGGTTCGCCACCTCCGGCCGCGCCGCCTTCCTATGGATTGGGGATCAATGATCGATTCCCTGGGAGCACGAGATATCTTGCGAGGGAACAAAGCAGCAGCATTCTCTCGATAGAGGTAGAGAACCTGCGCCAGCCGTTCCCTGAGATGGAATGCAGAGGATAGAATGGCAACGGAGCTTCCCAATTGACGTGCAGCATTGGCAAAGTTACGCAACTAGCCTCATGGTCAGGTCGACATTGGTTAGTTGAGGGTATGGGGTGTTCATTACCTCTCTGTCAAAATTACTCATGCGCCTAGGTCGCGAAAATAAGTACCTTACTGCGAGTCTATGCCCAAATGTACTTACCGAGAGAATTTATTAAATGCTTCGGCACCAGCACCCTGCAAGTGCTCGTCAACCGAGGCTATTTATATACGTGTGGGTGCGGGTCAAGCTCTCGGAACGGGTGTGTCACTCACGAACGTCTCGGTCAGCCTCAAAGCTGGGCGTTTGCTCCTTTCCTACCGGAGGGATCAGTAGGGGCTCGGTTAATATTGCCGGAATGCCTCACGTTTGGCCACTTCATCGCTCTGCAGCAGCATTTCTACCAGGCTAAGGATAGTTTCTCGACGATTTCCGCCATGATTTCCGTGTGTGTGTCTTCGGGAGCGGGTGTTCCTCGTGTCGTCTTGAAGAGCTTCAGTAAAATCAGGGAGCATAGCACCCGACATTGTGTGGAACTGTAGGAGGTATGGGTCGAATGTAGGGATTTTTGTTCGGGTGTGGGGTATTTATGTATGAGGAAAAGGGAAGAGTGGTGTAGGTTGTTAAATAGTTGGTGAGCCAGGTCTGGGTCGTGACGGCCGTGAGCAGAGATGTGATTGGGAGACCAAACATTTAAATCAGAAACGTGTATTGCTGGCCATCGTGGCCCACAAATTTGCTTTACATTGAGTGCGGTTTACTAGCTACCATTTTAGGAAGGTAATACGCCTCCCTGATAGTGCCACGTGACCGTTTCTCGGGCAAATTCATGTGCGGACAGGAGACGGCGGTGAAAGCGATCATTGATACTTCATGACATATCACTCTTGCCCATTCACCTCCAAATTTACTCTCTAAGATCATAGAGGCTGTGGTGTTTTGTCTTCTCGCCACTCACACCGGCTTTTCTTACCCTCTTACCCCCGCAGCGGAGTCCAAGCTTACGGCTTTCATATTGCCACCAGCTTCTTCAGGGTCTGTCCACGCCCTCTCGTTGGGAAGGGCATTGATAGCGGTGACGGTACCTGCCAGCATCTCTTCAACTACCTAGTCCAAGGCCCCAGGCGAATCCCGTGTGTGCACGTCAGCTTCTCTTCTTTTTGTCTTACCCATCCACCCTCAGGGATTCATCGTATGGCCACTCTCACTCGACCCAAGACGGCTCCGTCCGTATCAACGCAGTCGACTAGTTTACTGGATGGAGTCCCAGCTCCATTTTCTCAGGAGGACCTCGATCAGATCCAGTTGAACGGCTCATCCCCGAGTCAGCTTGAAGAGACCAATATCCCTGCAGAGGATGTCCGAAACGGTTGGACACAAAGTGAAGAAGAGCCTCCGCAGGAGGAGTCCACGAGCGTTCTGGTGTGTAACTTGCCGCGATATTGCTAAGAATCCTCTCATATATCTCTCCAATATAGAGCGATCTAATTCCTTCAATCTCATCTGTTCAGAGGTCGTGTATCATGACCCTCAACGATCTACTCTCATCACCAACGCGTTGGAATCCAATTGTTCCAGACCGCCGACACTCTATATCCATTGGTTCTCAAACATCTTCCTCGCAGCACCCACAGTCCGATTCTTCTGCATCATCTGCCCTTCATACCCTCGTTCTCAACCTACGGCAGCAACAGCTCCAAGGGGAGATGGTCCAAGTGCCTGAATCTTCTTCGGACACGGAGCTCTTCCACGAGCTTCGGATCCGTGTTGATTCTCTTTCCACGCAGTTGTCACCCAAGGACGCCGCACTGGCCCAAACTCTCGTCTCCCTTCTCACCCATTTCAATCGGTTGTCAGTCATTTACGCTTCATCATGTCAGTCAGCTGGTCGGTCACTTAACCAAGATCTTGCCGATAACCTTGATCTCCCTGCGCCGGCCGATCTATTTGATACGCTGAAACGCCAGCTAAGCGACCTACAGGTCGAACGTTTGACTTCGCAGCCCGACCTTCTTCCTAAAGGGGCATCTCCCGTACTGGCTGTCGAGAGCGCCGTTCTGTGGTCGCGGATCGACGAAGAACTTGAAACGGTCGTTGCATTATGTAAAGAACGCGCTGAAGACCTACCTCGTTTTTCGATTGACAACCTCCCTCCATATTACGACGAAGCGGCTTATGACGGTGTCGAAAACCCGCCTGACTATGATACGAATCCCAGACCTTCACTAGATGATTCCAAAATGAAGACAGCGCCGCCTCAAACACAGTTTAATGCCCGCCTTACTGATGAGAAGATGAGGATGGACCTCGAGGCCGTGACAATGGCGATCGACAGATTGTACATGGTCGCACCTCAGCTGCACAACCAGCGGGTGGAGCTCAAGTCATCCAAGCTTGCGGAGCTCGAAAGGGCTAGGCGAGAAGGAGGGACATCAACATCCACCCAATCTGCCACCTCACGGGGAAAGCAGAAGGATCGTGATGTCCAAGAACTGGAAAAACTCCTTGATCTCCTGGGAAAAGCCTCTGACCGGACTCTTCGAGACCAGGCTGTCATCATAGAAGGAGGGATGCAGGGTCGGCTGGAGAAGGCTCGACAACGAGACCTAGAAAAGGTGGGTGTTAACCATACCAAACCAAGAGTAATTGAAATCTGAGACAAGGGGAGTGTTACAGAGGGATGCCTTTGTGGAAAAATTGGCCCGGCACTCAAATTCACGTCGTATTCATGATCAAGATGCAACGCTTCACCCACGCACCAAGGACCCAAATGCATTACTCACTTTGCCAGAATTTATTCGCGAAGCAGTCCCCCCCGAAATGATCAAGTCCGACCCAAGGGCTCTCCTCAGTTTGCCTGAATTTGTCAAGGAACCCCCACCGTCGCATCTCGTCCCTTCAGAAGAAGAGGAGCAGGAACTAGAAGCCCCGCTGTCATCCGTCTCGAAGCTGAAGAAAAAAAACCGAAATAGGAGTTCGTCCGCGCCGCCTTTGTCATGGCTACTTCCATCTTCGTCCAAGGGAAGCAACTCCCGCCCGAAGTCCAGGGGCCAGAATATGGGTAAGTTTGATTCGGCCGCCCTAAGGGCTACCCTTAATTTCATTCATTGACTATGCTCTCGTTTTATAGCATTTGACGTATCTTATGTTGCGGAGAATTACGAAAACCTACATCATATCTTGGTCTACTTTACTGCGTCGGGAGCTACACCTGGGGTCGATATTGAGGCTGAGGTACCTCCCCCTTCGATACCGCATGAATCGGAGCCGGGCTGCGAGTTTCTACATCTCAAGAGCGGAGCACTCTCGTCTGGTCAACTTATCTTGCCTGGGTATGCCACTATCGGCAAGAAAGAAGTGAAGGTGCAAAGAGGGCACTTCGAAGTCAAGATACCGACGACTTCATTCGTCCCTAAATCCTCCTCATCTCCATCATCACCAGCAGCGGCACCCCCCTTATCCGATCTGACTGGGAATGACAAAGCATTACTCGACGCGTCGCAATTGAATGCATCGAGCCCTACAACTTTCATTTGCGCTTCTTGCTCGCTACCTCTTATTCACTCCGCGAAGATCAGTGATTATCGGGATTTGCCTTCGGAGCATTGGGAAGAGCTTGTAGAGGCATGGATGTGCCACTCGGATCAGAAGCTGCATGAACAAGTTGTGAAACATGGCAAACGAGGATTCTGGCCAAAAGAGGGTCAAGCTCTCGTTGGAGGGGGTTACATCCTGTTTGAGGAATCCGCCGTTAACCAGAATAACCTTTCTGCGTCCCAACAGTTGAAGGTGCGTCACATTCGCTCCCTGCATCATCTTTTTCCTGGAAGTATGGACGCATAAGAAGACCGACGTTGGGATCCCACCAACGGCCTCTTCCGCATGCAAGTCGCCTCGTGGGTTACTGGTTTTACGAGAGACTGTAAACGGCAGCTAACAACGGGTGCGGCGAGTGTGTTGAGAACTGGCGCTCTCGGTTGATACGAAACGTCCAAGATGAAACGTTGCAGGGTGACCATGCGGTCTCCTGTAGGCCGTTCACAAACAACTCCCATGCCATAGAGGTTAACGTAGTGGGGGCTACGTTTGAGCGGACATTTTTTATTCTTACCCCCCCTTTCATTTTTCATTGATCGAATGCCGGAAGTGCTAATCTCTTCTCTCTTTCCTTTTCCGGCTACAGAATGCACAGAACTGGACGTTGGTACGCTGCCTGTGCGGGAACGTCGTGGGACGGTGCCAGAAACACGTCGACGAGAATGGGGGTAGTTCCATGATGTATCGAATGCTCAAGTACGCGATACGCCCTGTCAGTCCAACATCCGAGTACGTAAATTTTATCTCTCAAATTGCTTCGACCCTTATTGACTTTGTTTCATTTATCAACCCTCAACTTCGCCTAATGTTCGTTACTTCCTTGTGACTTTCGATCGTTCCACCCCGGCTTTCACACTCTCTCGTGATCCATTCATTCAATTCATGAATCTCTTATCACTCGATAACCAAATGACGCCGATATCAAAATAACAATATCGAACATTGGTGCACTAGACCATTGAAAATCCCGCTAACTGCGTTCATCGTTGGGGATATGATGGAGTATGTCTCTGCGCATGCTACATATCGATTCGTTATTCGGGATGAGGAGGAAGAACGAGCGCGGATCCTCGTGAGTCGATAACCCCCTCTAGACTCTCTCATTTATTGTCCCTTCCGTACATTGAAGCTGAACCCTTTTCCTAGATATGGCTATTCCGACCCGGAATCCGCATCTCTTACTCGGCAACTAGCAACCGCATTATCCCAAAGACCGGGTCCATCTTTGCCGCGAAGGTCCTCTTTAAATTGCTAGGTCCAGCCGATGCGTCTATAGATCTGAAGACGTGAGTGCGCAGCTGGTCCATCCCTGTCCGGTCTCTGATTCTTTTATGGTACCTTGTAGCATTCTGGCCAGGTATCCCGGTTTCCCGCAGGCAGAGTATCTCTCGTATCCGATGGACGTTTGTCAACGTCTTGCCATGATCCTGAAGGAGACGAACTCGGTGTACCCCGAAAATATGCGTACTATGGCTGATCTGGATGTTGGGTGGTTGCGGAGACTCTAGGGCTCTTGACTAATGCTTTTTGTCTATCCCGTTTCTCGTTCCACGAAATCGTTCGTTATTCCTTCCGCTCGGTGTTTGTACGATATTGTCTCCGTGTCTTCGTTACTTTGGGTGCCTGTCCACTAGTATATCACTTGATCGTTAGTAATTCCCTTTGCCTTCACAGTTGAGCTTGACCTGCCATTTCTACCGATCTTCAGGCTGCGAGGTGGTACGGTTTGGGTTCTTCCGGCGCAAGGAATTTAGGTACCGGGATACGTCCAGAGCTACTGTACCTGAATCGAAGCCCACTTCTACGAGTTGATGATCATTGGGATTTTTAGTCACGGGAGTCTTCACCAGAACTTTGGTAGGGGTCAGCTGAAGAACTGCGCATCGACAGTCTGCAGGCTATATTCTGACACCAGCCACATCTATCTCACAACCTTACAGTGACTGTGATAACAACCATATAAACTTTAGAAGCTATGACTACAGATACCCGGAATATGGCGGACTTCCACAAAAGGACCACATTGCGAGGACCTACAAACTCTGGCTATAGGGCGGATTCAGCCAGTCATCAACAAGATTCTGGGTGCGGAGCAATGTAGTTTCATAGCAAGCGGGGGTTACAAATGCACTCCAGTCCCACTAACATTCTTTACACAAAAGTTCAGATAACACTCAATAACCATTCCTGATCCAAGTACATTAAAACACACATAGGCATTTGTAAGAGGCCAAATTAAGGAAAAGTGGGATGTTTTCCTGAGTTCCATTTGCCGGTGTAGTCCAACTTGTCAAGTGACAGAGAACCACAAACCAAACAAAGAGAAAAGAGAAAAGACCCTTAAGAAAGTGAATCCCCTGACGACATAAGCCAGTAGTGCAGCGGCAGAGTCATCGCGCCGACGTCGTGCAAGCAGAGGACGAGGGCTGGGGCGGCAAAAATTAGATAACCAAAAATGGAGGCGGTGCCTCCATAATAGTGGTTAAACTATTAAGAACAGATACTACACTTGATCTAAGCCAAAAGGCCAGAGTGGTAAGGAATCAGAGAGCCTCAAGGCAAGCTTATATAGGCGCGGCTACGCGCACGGACCAGGTTCCCATATTTAGAGATGGGGGGGTTGAAACGAAAGAGCTGCTGAGTGATCGGGTAATTGAGTTGATCGGACTGTGGGGAGCTAAGTCCGCGCGCGCTGAGAAATGACCAGGGCTGGAAGATTAGTCTTGTTCGCATGCTCCCCAATTAATCTCCTGAGACGATGATCTGTCGCGCAAGCTTCTCCTGCTTCCACTGGAGCACCAACTACGACCTTGGGAAATGTCCGCCTCACGCCATGGACAACTCTTAGCCGCAGAACACAATATAATCCACTCGGGCCTATCTCGTCGCATCCTTCAACAGCTGGCGAGACCTGTCATGTTCTCAGCCTGATTTTTTGTGATCCTGGTCTCTTTTTATCTCTGAACGCACTCGAGAACAAGCACTCCCTCGCTCGATTATTTCTTCCGACATTACTTGCGGTTGCGGCTACTTCTATTTGAGTCGGCTACTCGAGGTTATCGTAAAGCCATGGCTTGTTCAACCTGCGGATCCTTCAATCCCGTAATCTCTTCTTGCTGTCACCGCTCGGGGGAGGCTCCCGACACTCCCGTCCTCCGGTCCAACTATAACCAACAGGAGCCATCCGCCAGTCTCCTAGTCCACACGGCGGTCGACTGCGCCAAGTCTACTCTGACTAGTGTCAGCCCCGATATTGTCCGCATCCAAACTATCCTCCAACACCTCTCCCTTAAAAATAAGCTTAACCAGTGTGACATAAGCTCGCACGAAAGTCTCTCGCCCGTTGAAAGCCTCCCCAACGAACTCTTGTCCGAAATCTTTCTCTCATGCTGCTCCGCTTCCACTCCCACACCATTCCTCGACCTCCACGACGACGCCCTCTGGTCCATGCTCCAAGTCTGTTCTCTCTGGCGCAATACAGCCCTCTCAACTCCCAGACTATGGAACACCCTCCTCATAGACCTCACACACCTCAAAGGCAAACCCATCAACTACACCCGCCTCCTCACCCGCCTCCAAACCTGTCTCGCCCACTCCGGCGCACTCCCACTCAACTTCGCTCTCACCGGCACACACTTCGAAGATTCCAACTACCTCATCCCTCTAATCACAACCCTCTGTACCCACGCGCACAAATGGTCCAAAGTCTACTTCTGTCCCTACGCAACTAACATCCTCGCAGCCTGGCTCCCCTCCTTCCGCCACCTCTCAACCCCCCTCCTTACCTCTCTCAGCCTAACAAGCTTCAACCCCTTCCCGGGCTTCATCCAAACCCCAACCCGCTTCACAGCCACCCCCTCCCTAACCCGTCTCGCCCTCTACGACTACCGCACCCGTCCCAACACTGACCCAACCCTCCTACCCCCCTTCCACTCCCAAATAACCCACCTCTACCTCGACTCCTGCCCCTACTACACCTACGCCGACATCCTCCCCCACCTCCCCTCCCTCACCTACCTCGAAATCCTCAACAAATACCAACACACCGCACGCGTCCCCGACACAACCCCCCTCCACCTCCCCAACCTCCGCACCTTCAAAGCCACCGGCTGGCTTGGAAACTTATGCTTTCTATTACCCCACCTCGACCTTCCACTGATCCAACGCATTGACATCATGGCCCTGGAGGAACAATGTCACCCCTGCACATGTGCCGTAGTCAAACGCCGGATTATCAATGAGTGGGTAGAGAGTCTGAGGAAAGATGTGCGGGTCACGGTGGACCATATACCGACTCTCGACTTGAACGTGCCCACCGCCACAGATGATGGTATCATACGCTTTCTCTTCTCCGATCTCGACCATGGGTTTCAGGACGCCGTTGGCTGATATCTATCGATTGTAGACTCTTATAATAAAACAGTCGCCGTGCGATGGTAGCATTATATGATTCCTCCTCTCCGGTCCTCATTAGGGTTTTAGGGGACGCTTAACTGGGACTATTGCACTTTGTACTTAAAGTATTGTAACAGGCGACTGCGCAATTGCACGCACGCCTTCTTACTCTACTAAATCATAAGCCTTCTTATACACGCCAAAGTTAAAACAATTCAAAACGAGTGTACTATAATTTCATTTACTTGTATAACCTACGTACTTCTCTACCTACACTAAAGAAACTGAAAAGAAAAAAACAACCTGAAATCCACGTCTCTCGACCCCCGACCCACGAACCAGGAGGTGCCGCGAGCCAAAAGCCGGTAGAAAAGGGAAAAAGGAAAATTAAGGTGCGGATATGGAAACTAGAGAAAAGGAGAGTTGAAACTTGGGGCGTTGATTGGGAATGAAGAAATGAAACAACGTGAAAGGGAATGTCGTATCGATGCACGGGAGCACTCGAGAGTAGGCAAGAAAAAAAAAACATAAAGGTATTAGAGGGAAAAAGGGAAGAACGGTTTTGCTGGTTTTTAGGACACGGTGTGTATCAAAACAGATCGTATAGAAACGAGGTGTTCGGATACAGAGAGAGGCGTGAGGGGAGGTGTCGAGTTGAAGGATGTGGGGGTGAAAGGTGTTCATTCGTTACGAGACACGTGTATAAATATGTGTCTCGCAACACAGAACTCAAGAAGCTCCCAAAACAATGGAGAGGAAACTCTTGAGAAGGGAAGCAAAAAAATGTATATGTACAATCTATGACTTTTTGAGCCTTCTTTCAGAACTGATGAGAAACCCTAGTCCGTGCGGATGCTAAAAAGCTAAATGTGCATGAACAAGGAGAAGAAAAAAAGTGAACAAAACATGAAGAAGGGGGAGGAAGGACCAACGGAGAGGGGAAGGTAGGTGTAGTTGCGGCTGGTGTTAGCGATGGTACTTGTGGCGGATTGAATAGCGGGGGGTGACGATGGCGTGTATGGGCGAACACCACGAGGCAGTCGGGTGACGGGTACGAGGGATCGATCGTTTCAGAATAGGAAGTAGGGAAGCGTCTCGGGTGTATGCCGTCGATACAATCGGCTATCTGCACGGGATGCAGAAAAGTAAAAAAAAATTTGTTGCGGTGTTCAAACGAAGAAAAGCGCAGTTAGATCGGCGTGTTCGGGGTATGTTTTGGACCTCTAGATCCGGTTCCCTTTTCCCGCCAGGCCTGAGAAAGTTTTCCGGCAGAGGAGTGGGTGGAAAACGTGTTTAACACCTGTTCATGACATCAACAGGCAACAGCCGAAAACAAAGAAGGAAGGATGGGAACGAGAATGACCACCTGTAACACAACGCAACGTGTCAACACCTAAACCCAAAAGTAACACTGAAGCAGAACGCACCAAGATCTTAGAGTCCAAGCGTCTCCCGAACCGTTCCAGCGTAGGGGAAAGGGGGGGTGACGCACAACGCACGCAACCACAAGAAGGCAATGTGTAAGAGGACAGGGGTAGGGGGGAGGAAACAATAAGTCGGTAATTGATACACTGGAAGAGGAAAAAGAAAAATAAATCGTGACAAAACATCAAAAAAAACGTCCGTAGGCACCCGGAGTGAACAACCCAGCTACGCATGGAATGAACAAGTAGTGAAAAATAATAGCCGTGTTGGATGAAGAAAAAGGAGGTGTCGGGTGCCTTGGGAAGCATATGGAAAGAGCTACGATACCCAAATGAAAAGATAAAACAGTAAACCGATAATAATAGATAATGACTTTGCTTTCGTACTCAACAAGCGACACGTCATTGACATAAAAC
This sequence comes from Podaxis sp. C-F-92630, assembly GCA_018524945.1. Lineage (NCBI taxonomy): Eukaryota > Fungi > Basidiomycota > Agaricomycetes > Agaricales > Agaricaceae > Podaxis > Podaxis sp. C-F-92630. The sequence continues at coordinate 26,142 of JAEUWS010000137.1, forward strand.
AATGAACAAGAACATAGGAGATGATGAGGGGCGGGGGGTGGGGGGGGTACGAAGGAAGCGATAAAGGGTGAAAGTTGAGATATGCGTATAAGGAGACTGTTGTCACAATTGCAAAAGGAAGAAAAAAGGAAAACACCCAAAACATCGACATCAATGAAACAAGCTGGTTAGATAGCTCAGAAGAGCCTACCGCCAGGTAAATACGTAAAGAACCCTTTCCTTCGTGTTGCTCACAACGAATATCAAGGAAGCAACAGGCGAGTCCTCTGGGGTCGAAACCAACACCGATGGCATTCACGCATGAATGAGCATAGCGTCAACCACAGTGTTCCAGAGAGTGGGGATCCTCCGTGTGTGAACGCATATATACAGAGCTAGATTGTGACGCGTCGGGATTCCTTCAGTGGGATCATCAAGAACATGACGATCAACCAACGAAAGAAGACGGGACGATCATGGTCACAGGTAGTGTACAGAGCCTTCCCCGGCGTTCACTCAGGGAAGGTGGAATAAAGGAGGAAAGAGTTGATAATAAAACACGTATTGTCTTGAATCTTGAGCGTTGGTGAAATAAATGCATGAGGCAGCCAATCACAGAAGAAGTACGAGGATTGGACCAGTGGGACACATTAGCCCATCAGAAGGGAAATGGAGAGGCTGACGGGTAAAAGGTATGAACAAGCGGTGGAGAAGGGGTATTTGTGACAAGTGGTAGGGGAGCAAATCCCAAAGCGCGCGGGTGTCCTGAACGAAGAGACCATTATCCGAGATTAATACCGAGTTATGCGTATAAGCCCAACAATCGAGAAAGCATTGAGTGTCCGGATTCAATCCAGAACGTGTCGGTAGGTGGTGGTGGTGGTGGTGGCAGTGGTTGGGGATGATGATAGAACAAACACAATCATCCTTCGTCTAGAGAATCGTACAGTCGCAGGCGGCTTTTCAACAATACGGCACGCGTGCGAGGGGCCACCGGGGGTAAATGATAGGGTAATGGCGGCCAAGAGCAATGCTGTCGGTGAAGGATAGGGACAGCCAGCAAGGGTAGATTACTTGAAGATCGATAGTAGCGTCGTCGCATCCTGACCCAGGAACCCAAACTCTAGAAACCCAAAGAAACCCAAAAAAACCCAGAGAAACAAACAGAAACACTAGAGGTGAATAATGATAGTCAAAACGAGATGCGATGAAAAGGGGTGATTGCAGTCGACTATGATACAATTGCATCGAGTTTGGTTCTTGATTTGGATATTGCGTTAGGAGTGTAGTGTGTAATAGCATGGTTCGTTTGGGTTTGGGAAATTTTTGGAAAAATAAAGTTGGTGGGGTCGGGCCAAGGAGCGCGCATGCGGAAAAGAACGACGAGGGGCGATGATGTGTTGACACAAGTCTAGAAAGACCGGAAAAACTAGAGGGAAACGAGTATGAGCTAAGGGACAGTGAGATAGTTATGAGGTAAATGCATACCTCTATGCTTTCGAACGATCATTGGTCTAGAAAAAGGGAATTTCAAGCGAAAAGGGGATCCGGGAGATCGTCCGGGCTGGGAGAGTTCTGGAAGGAGGAACTCGCAAAGTAACCAGCAACCTCTTTTTGGGCCTCGAGCTCGAAGAACTTTTCGCGAGAGGCGGGAGACAGGGACCTGACGTAGTCGGGATTGACGGTGCGCTGAGGCGGAGGAGTGGAGGTAGAAGAAGGACGAGGGCCACTGCGAACGAAGTCGAGCAGGGCACGCAGATCCTCGGCACCAGATGCAGCTTCGTCATCAGAGGACATGGCGAAGATGTGGTCGCTAGGGGTCCTCTTGTGGTTCCTAACCTTCCTCCTAGGCGGGGATGGGGTCTCGTAGAAGGGAAAAGCACCAGATTTGTTGCTGGAAAGAGGAGCGGTACGAAGGCCATCTGTGTTAGAATGAGGACGAGGACGAAGAGGGGTGCAAGGGGGAGTGGAGCCCTCGTCGTTACTGTCATCACAGATGTGGTCCCAGCTGTAAGAGGCAGTGGGGACGGAGCGGGAGATCTGTTTAGTGTTGGGGCGGGGGACGACAGGAACGGGGATGGCCTTGGTTGGAGTCTGGACTGTCGGGGCAGGCATTTGCAATTGGTGAAGTTGCCTGCGGTTAGCGAGTTTGCCGGATGGACGAGGAGCAAGGGCCGGAGGGGTAGGCTTGAAAGTGGAAGCAGAAAAAGAATCGAGGAAGGGATCTGAAGAAGAAACATCGGTAGCCTCTGCCTGCGAGGGTTCGAGTGGGAGGAGGGGAGGAGATGGTTGGCGTGCATGCTTGCCGTGACGAGGAGTTTGATTGGTTGAGTCGCTGGATGCCATGTCAACTTGAGTGGACCACAAAAGCTTTTTTTTTTCCAACACACCTCTGGGTCTTCGCCTGCTTCTGAGTTGTCTTTGCTGGTCGAACAGCGCTCTTCTTGTCGGTTATCTCAGCAGCATTCAGAAGACCGGACCGGACAGGCTGGGCCTGGCGTGGTCGAGGGCTCTGCTTCTGCTGGGGAGGTCGCTGGTTAGAGGGGAGCTGACGTTGGGGCGAGGACTTCTGGACAGGTTTTGAGAGGGATAGGAGACCGGGTGTTCGGGTTGGTTGGACGATGACGGTCGGGGGTGCGGAAGGGTGCCTCCGATGCGAGAGTGTTGTTGAGTGTGTTTGTGAGAGATGGAGAGTTGGTTGTTTCTGGACGAGCATCATGGCTGCACGCGGGGGGGAGAGAGGAGGGGGAGAGCGGAGGTTGCGAGGTAGAGGCTGAGTAGAATGAGAAACGTGGGAAAGCAGGCAGGCCAGTTGAGCCCACTATTATCCACACCCCCCAGTCTTTGTTGCTCCTTGTTTGCTCAGGTGGCTCTGCCCTTGACTTTTTGTCCCTCCGGCTCTGGCCGACCGCGTGATCGCCCCAGATCTCTCCCAGATCCAGGTCCCACTGCCCCAACTCAATGTATCTCCGCGACCAGCCCCCCGGTCACTCCTGGACCCACTTTCTCTGCCTTCCCCTCCCCCTCTTCTCCTCGCCGTGCACACATGCACACACCGTCCCTAGTAGATGATGATACCATCGCCTCTGCGCTTTGTTGCTGCTGCACCCACGCATATCCACGCACAGAACACGCACTTGTCATTGCAATGTGAACCCTCATCAATCCATCATGGTTGACGAACATCCTCTTGCGTCCAACACGGGTCCCATTCTCCAGGGTCCGGCCTCGGACAACTCCTTCGTCCAACCTTCCTTCTTCGCCTTCCACCGGCCGAGCGCGTTACTCCCACCTCCAACCTTCTCCAAGTCTGGCAATCGCCTCTCAATCTCTGGCCCTAATTACGGTTCCATCAGATTCTCTCGTATCTTTTGTGACTCTCCACTACAGATTAAGCTTCCAGAGCCTCTCTAGCCTAGCCCCCCTCTCAAATACACACCACGTGTCCGTAGTCTCGAGCCACGCACCCACATCCGTAGCTCTCCTAACGTCAGTCGCTATCAGTGCCTTGAGCACTAGGCTTCAATATATGATCGCCGTTCATAAGCACTTGTTCCCGACCCAATCCATCGTAACCTTCAAGAACTCACTCCCGTAATCTAGTGGTCAAATGACCAGACTATCCCACATACAAGCAATCCTCTGTTTTGCCTCCGACACCGCCTGATCTTATGACATACCAAACCCCCACTTACATCTCTCACCGGAAACAGAAGCAATCTTCAGGAAGACTAGCTTCGCTTCGCCGACCGCCACTTGCTTATCGTCATCATCGTTCTCGAGATTCAGACCTCATCTTCCCTCCGATGACAAAGGTCTCAACGCCGTGCCCTTGTACTCGTCCTTCTATCTTGATCTCACAGAATATATTCTTATATCCTTATCAATACCACGGCCCTCTCCTCTCCTTCTTCTACCCCATCGACATGCGTGACCCCTCCCATAAGCCCCGCAACTCCAATCCTCCACCCATACCCATACCCACATCCACAATAGTCTAGAGCCTAAGGAATCATTAATCTGTCGTCGATCTTTCCATTGCCGCTGCCGCTGCCCGCCTCGTGCCATCACTTTCATCACCCCTCCACAATTTCTCCCCCATAAGAATCATAATCCCAAAAATATCCCACCAATAACAGACGATCAGTTAGACAATATGATCATTGAACGAACCCGAGGTAACAAAGTGCAGCACAGCACCACCACCTCACAATGAGCACACATGTACACACGCACTCCAACACTTCACTAGTACGATCAACGAATACAATAATTCTTTGTCTAAACGCAACGACGGCATGACAATGGGTTAGACAATTCAGTAGTCAACTCCCCAAACAAAAGGCTGAAGCATGGAGACGATGCATGACGACTCCCACCACGCCACTTCCTTGAGGCTTTCAAGCGCCTGAAATTCAGGCCCGCAATTCGCAGTCTGTGTTCCCCGATCATTCTTCCAGCCCTTCCCCATCCAATCCCGAAATTAGCCTCACGGTCTATCGCTTTCGCTGCGGAGGCTCGAGATCGAGTCAACCCAGACAAGGCAATCAACGCCTAATCCACCCAGCCCTTTGTTCATACCCATTATCCTACCATCGTCGGATCCTCAAGCTTCCAACCATCCCTCCAATCAAGAACCCCCCGAACGCAACAGCCTTCCCTGTCCTGTCCATCTATCCATCATTCTTCTGCTTAAGAGCTATAACCACAATTATAGACTGCCCCCCCTGCGGGCCCAAGTTCGACGGTTCTTCTGGTTCAAGTTGAAACAAATACTAGATGCTGTACGTCTCCAATGACTACACAAAGCTATTGAATCTCGACACAAGACCCCGGATAACAACCGACCCGTCACACCCCTCTGAAGCTTCCTCGTTCCCCGAGCGCGCCGACAAAGCTATGCAAAATGCCCCTATCCAGACCGGCCCTTCATCCCTCAAACGCATATGATACACCGGCATCCAATGTCAGGACACCTGTCTCCCCAAGCTCTAAGCACTAGCGATTAGAAGCAACCAGCAAGTCGAATCGATCAATCTAATCCTCTAAACTAACCATTACTTATCTGCGCAGCGCTCATGTACCACCAGCTCCACTATTGTACTAATGAATAACGAAAGGGGCTGATAATCATTGACCACTATTAAATGTGCTGATCATGTCCATCACGGATGGCGGGCATCAATGCCCCGACGGTACCTAGTCTAGTGTCTTCTTGCGTCTCTGCATCCGTCTTCGTCTCCGCAGAGAATGGAAATCGCCAGTTGTAGTCGGCACCGCCTTAATACTTACCGGTTACCGAACGGATCCAAGTCTGCCAACCTTCAGACCCGCTTACTTGCTAGACGCAAACTGCGCCCACAAACTCCTACTCCAACCTTATCCTGTATACATTAACGTATATAGTAACCACAAAGACCCAACCCAAATGCAATGTGCCTCAAGGCTCAAGCCGCCCACGAGCATCTCCAGAGTCCACACACCCATAAAAAACATACCCAGTACGCACCTACATCATATCTCCATCCATATCCCCCTACACATTCCAATTCCTTGTTCCACTTTCCTCACCATCACCACGAGGACGAGAATAGGAGACTCTGATTCAGAACTACCAAACCTGAGAACCTGATACGCACACTCCCCATCTCCGCCGGTGGGCGTTTCTCTTGACAACCATCGCATTTGGAAGTCAACGTACTAGAATGCTGTTTCGTACTCTATTGTATTATATCATATCATATCAAGGAATCACAGAAATCAATGGAAGTGTCGTAAAGCACCTCGGTAGTCCGGTTCCACTAATTACGACGACGCAATAGACGCTCAGCGCTCACATCCTGATCAGGCAGATCAATCACCAACCACATCCAGGGAACTGATACCCCACCTCTACAGCTGGCACCCAACAGCAGAAGGGGATCGTCATAATTTACTCCGAGTTGTCAATCAAACCCAAACCCCTCGTTGCACAACGACTGGCACCACGACTACTACTACCACTACTACTACTACTCCTACGAGGGCTCAACTAAAAACTCCTGGGACAACGCTGATTGTCAACGGTGCCTTCTACAATCAATCATCGCTACAACTACCCAAGTCTACAAATCCGGTTTCTCCGAGAGCGACACTAGTATGACAGATGCAGCCAGCCCACGTTCCGGCCTTCTAAAAATTTCACCTTCTCTCATCAATTTTCTGACATATGCATACAGGCGCATGACTTCGGTTTAGTTTCTAATGGTGGCGTTGACAGTCCGTGAGAGATACGGGCTACGACCGACCGGTGAGTGTTTACATTATTGGGTGGCAGTGAGTCACTTCTTGAAGATTTCCCGTTGATTCTCTCGCGTAGTACACAATAGTGAATATGCGGATAGCCCACGGCTAAACTCTCTTGTTATATTTGGTCGTGTGATCCCCAAGGCTTTGAGTCTCCGAAAGGTCGACTGTATGGATTTGACAACCCCAAAAGTGGTGCAGTATCGAAACAGTGTAATGGGAGGACAATGAATGTTGAATTCCAGTCAAATCCATATAGTTGTCTACCGCAGACCTTCCAATTCCAAGTATCATACGTCATAAATATACCGGAATATTGTCAAACCACAACAACAACATACGTGGCGGTGTTCCGTCTACTGCGCACACTCCGCGCCACGCACCTGGTATGTCCTAGCACGCCACCACAAGAATCCACATTGTCCAACACTTGTTACCAATCAAGGTGCGATTGACCCCTAAGCCCCAACTACGCAGACATCAGTACGCAGTCTGACTCAGATAATCCATTTATAGCACCACCACCTGAATCGATGATCAGAAATGTCTCACTCTAACTCACGAAGATCGAAGTTGTACAATTCCAGGAAACACCTTATTTGACATTGAACAGCCAAGGATCAAACGCGCACTTATCAATTGCTTCGATTGCTCAATGGATTACTCAGCCTTACTGACTGGTAAGAATCAGCATCCCGAATCCGTCGCCTAAGAGCCATCGTCATCCGAGCACCATTCTCAAAACCTCTTACTACGTGTCTACGTATCCGTCAACTCAAACTGCACCGATGCAATCCGGGGCCAACATCAACTCCGAGCGCTCAGCGCTCAGCACCCTACTCGATCCAGACCCCTCCGAATCCGCGTTCCGAGTTCTTCGCTCGCCCTCAAGGGCTCCGATAAGTGATCAGTGATTCACACAGATAAACGACACATAGTATCAATGACACTACCGCTAAGCGGCATGCGCAACAGATAGCGAACCCTTCGGATCGGAGTGGGGATGACGATTCGCTTATCTCACACGCGAGACATGATCCATGCGCAGGCAGCACTGCCCAAATCCAGATCACATAAAATTTTTAAATCAGTACTCCCCGGGGTATCGAGACACAAAAATGGTGTCATAGGAGCGTGGTAATGTGTTGGCGAGCGTCGGTATAGGTCAAAAGCGTTTAGGCTGTTGTAGCCTATCCGTAGTCGAGGCTACGGACGCCGAGCGTCGTCACTATGATGTCTTACTGCCGACTCGTCGGGTAGCGGAGGGGATGAAACCGGAAGACGAGACTTTGGAGCTTAGTGCTTGGACCGGACTCTCAGACTTCCTCCTCACCGTAGCATAATATCATACCACGTACGCATCGTCGGTACACCGGACGACCCCCCTACTGTAAATGACTTCATGCGTTTACCCATCGTGACCGCGGCACATCCAAACCTCTCGATCATTAGGAATGCAATTGACCCGCAATCCCTACATTTGGTTACCCGCAACGACAAACCGGAAATGGCACGCGCTCCGTGCCCGTGGTGCGCGTGCGTACTTGATCGGAGTTTCGTAGTGGATCATCGCAGCGGACTTGAGAGGCTTATCTTTGACCAGAGAATCCCCATTCCCCTATCTTTTAAGACGTTAATAGTGTACCTTATCGGAAAACGTGGCTGCAGCAAAAGTAACGGAGAGGGAATAGCTGTAGGGAACTGGTTTCGGAGAATCTTACATTGTTCCGGGGGTACCTCTTCGGTTCGGACCACCGTCTCAGAGATAAGTAATATCCGTAAATGACCATGATCAGTTTCTCATGTTTTTGTCTCTCGTCGGAAGAGAGGTTGTATCCACCAATCACGATCGGAAGTGCTTGAAATATCTACTTCCTCCTGGAATTCTTAAGAGGTAGATGAAAATTCCATACCTGAGCGGAGTTTGCGTCGATAGAGATGCTGAGAGGGGACTCCAACCTTGATTCTTTCTTCCATTCTGAGCCCTCCATTTGAATGCAGATATGTACATATATCAACTCTCGAGATCTCGACCTTGACTTGAATTATTATTACCAAGGTAGGTTTTAGCGTTGTTCGGCTGCGCCAACACTAGGGAACGGAAGTCCCACCATTTATCCACCGGCGACCGGCATCTCAAGCCCTCTCAAAGGCATAGCAAATAAAGAAATTCCAACATACCGGGCAAATTCCGACTCACGGAGCGATAGGGACCGGTCGGACAGCGGATGTGTCCAGATGCGTGACGTGCGTCCCTCCCCTAAAACGCAGAGGCTCAGGGCAGACGATACGGAGTTCCGCTATTAAAGGATACCGACCCAGTTAGATCGCACATATCTGCTTGATCACTGCAACACGAGGCTAGCGCATCCATCTTTATATTGCGTCATTGCGTTCACCTCCATACCACACTTACCTAACTCGGCAATAGGACCATAATTTATGAACCGGGTATTTTATCATTTATATTGGCTCCCTTGACATATCACTGATATCAGGCCGTCCCGTACCCTCCCGTACCCTTATAACGGCGTTCATTCACGGAGGCTTGGACTTGGGTCCTGGAAGGTCCTGGATATGATTGCAGGTTTGCAAGCTCCAGGGAAATCATGACTCGTCATTATGGAATGTTTTGAGTTATTTGAATGGTTACGACGGCATGGATGCATTTAACAACCGCCAGTATCAGCCGGTATCGGTCCCGTCAGCAATCACCGGATCCGGAATAGATTTCCGGCCGGAGTTGCTTAGCCCTTATGCATTGGTAGCGATGGTGAGTGTTGCGAGGGTATAGTCCTCTCGTTACTTATTGGAACCCCGTGGTGTTTCGTTTTCTCAGTTTTAATCAACGCTTTGATATTGTCTGGAAGCAGCCATTTAGGAGAAGGTTTTGTTAAGGCTGTGAACCATGCATGGTCCTTTGTTCGCCGTTGGACGTGTCGTCTTTGGATAAGATAATTCAAGGTAATTCAGTCATATATTCATCTGCTGATTCCTCCCGAGACTTCTTATTCCCATGTCCCCCAACGACTCCGGACGACCCTTCAATGAAATTTCTTGCACAGTCCCGGGAAAAATTGCCTCATTCAAACGGCCGCAACTGAGGTCTCAAAGCAATAGACAAAACATCATAGTATCGCCATGAAGCATGCCATAGGGCTCCTCACTCGACAGTTGTTGCGAAGCCGCAGTATTTTTAAATTGAACAGTTATGGGGTTCTGGTTACCAGATCCATTTGTCATCCTTCGATGTCAAACTATTATGTGAATCAATTGTTCAGCGTATCACATAAGAAAGGGATGCTAATTCCTGGGACAAGAACAAATGAGTTCCAAGAGAATCAGTCAGCTTGCTTCACGACCTTTGACTTGATTTTGATGGTCTACTGCAGACCGTTGCTGAAGCCCTTGTCTTCTGTCTGCTTCCATCTCTGCGAACACGACAGGAAGCCATTGATGATATGGTGCTATTCTGGGTAATAATAGAGCCAACGGTTCCTTATTCGTAGGATAGGGGGACCAACACCAGAAGCACAAACAAGATCACAGCTGCCGCAACATCACACTTTCGCATGAATGCGCTGTGGCTTCTTTTTGGTCTTCATGACGTTGGATGACACAAAGGCTTACTCTTGTTTCGGTGGGGCGGCATCACTGTTAGTGACCATAATACTTGTGCCATGGTTCTCTTCCCTCTCGCCAACACCCAATGCCTTGTCGTTCGAACGCTCGAGCTTCCAGGTACATTAACCACTAGTATGCTCACTAATGCCGCAAAATCCGATGGACTTCTTTCTACTACATATAACTCGCCTGCCACCAGCATCACGCTCACCATCCTGTTCTTGTTAATCTGAATCTTAGACTATTCTCTCGGAATGCGAAGTGTAGTTGGTGGCAAACTTCTAGCCTCGGCTACTTTCGGTGCCTTTGTTTAGCGCTATCGGGTGAGCCCTCTTAGATAAAGGCAATGATTATACTATCATGGGACGAGAGAACCCATCCCTTGTGTGAGCTTAAAACCTGTTTTGACCTGTCTTCCATGGCGATGGCCTCATGAGCGTAGGACTTTGAGTATATATTCTTCTTCCAAAGCTGTAGCTACCAGGACTGATCCCTATTCTCGCTCCTTCACAATTAGATCTCCCATGTCTGAACGCACCGCAGAAAACAGTTGCACAAGGACAGTCAAAAACCCGAATCGCCCTTCCGCGAGGAACTCAGTAGTCACGTCACTACCATATTTACTATGCTTCGATGACATGGTTTCCTTGCTTTCTCCAGCCGATAACCTATGTCAGCTGAGTTAGTCCAACATAGCAACTCTAAAGCAGGGTTTGCAACAGGACTGCGTGCCAATACGTATTCTCGATCATGGACTGGGGTACTTGGCCCTTGTGTTCGATTCCCGTCACATCACCTTCGAAGTGTTTTGATTGTTCTAAGTAAGGAGAACCATTAGATACTGACCCCAAGATGCGCCTCCTAATGTAGGACATTCCCATACGGAGGTTGTTTCCCAACGTACAGATTTGAATAGTCACGGCAACAATATCTACCCGAAACATATCCAGATATCACCCTCATAAATTGAAGAAAGATGCCAACTGGTACATAGTCGCCAAAAGGATGGCTTTTGATATTTTCTGCGATATTACACCAGAGATGAGTATCCGAACAGTGTCGCTCGATAGAAGGTAATATATCACTTACATTGAGCACCTCCGCAAATGCACATGCTCCCTCTTGGCCATCCAGCCACCGCTTATCAAGTATTACCGGTATTCCGGAGGCAGTGGTGGGAATGCCGCTTTACTTGAGAGGGATGCCAATCAGTCTTGTTTCGACTGTCTCAGACTGAATGAGCCGGGCGTGCTTGCGACTCAGGGTGGGATCTGCATGGCATGTATCAGGAGAGCGTCACAGCTTTACTCCTACTCTACAGAGAACCCTCTTTCGGTCAATGCTTTCTCTGGTAATGCCCTGAACGCTATCAATGCATCGCCACTTATCCAAACTTCGCATAGCCACCATCGACCTTGAGAGTAGTCACTGAACAAAACCTACGCGCCAGATTCATCTAGAGTCAAGTCTAAGAGCAAGTCTACCTACGATGCAGCATCAGAAGCTAGGTATAGAATAGCATTGGCAATTTCATGGGATTCTCCGAGGCGTTTCATCAAAGTCGAATTTGCCATCCTGGACCAGCCTTCTTTACCCTTCAGATTGTCAATCAAGGGCGTGATCGTCGGTCCAGGACAGACGCTGTTAACTCGAACTCCTAAGGGTGTGAATTCTTCTGCCGCAGTGAGTGCGAGTCCGCGGACAGCCCATTTAGAAGCTCCATATGCGGACAGCATGGGGGACCCTGAATGAACAAAGAACCCTACATGGGCTGGGAGTGTTCAAAGCATAGCTTCTTTGAGGATTACCTTGAAGACCGGGTTGAGACGAGGTTATAATGATTGAGCCCGATTTTTTCTTGATCATGACCTTCCCGCATTGCTGTAGCCCGAGAAAAACTGAAAGTAAATCAGCCAGATGACCAAAGACAATGGAACTACGAAATGACCTCCACGCGCATTAACTTCCATGATCTTGTCCCAGACCTTGATGTTTGTTTCGAGGATGCTAACAGGCTCATTACAAATGCCTGCATTCAATACTGCAATATCAAGCCGGCCCCAGATTTCGAGAGCTCGACTGGCATAGTTACACGCTTCTGAGCTAACGTCGGCGACAAAACACTGGCATCGCCCTCGTTCTTCATTCAACAAGTCTTTAAGTGCATGATCAAGAGCTTCTTGGGTTTTGTCGACAAGCAGTACACCTTGAATGTTAGCTGCCAAGAATGTTTCAACTGTTGCGAGTCCGATTCCACCTAGTAACCCCGTTCGGCTCCGAATGCTTCGAGGTAAATGAAACGCTTACTAGCAGCTCCCTACGTGAACCCAGTATAAATGTCGAGTAGATTCATGGTGCCAGACGAAATAGCGAACAGACGGTCATCAGAGCTACTTTATCACAGGAGAGACGAGTCAAGGGATCCTCGTCCGGCCATAGCTCGGGGGCTACAAAGGGAGCAGGTTACAACTTAGGAAATCCGCTGTGGGTGTGAGCCAGTGGCACGGTATGCAGCTATATCTAGCTGTTCTCGTGATTAGTGACCGGGTCAACCTGCGGAGCTCGAACTTATGAGCCTGCGACGTATTGGAAGTAGCGGAAGACCTGCTGCTCTCAGAAATCCGTGCGAAACGACCGTTACTCCGAACTTATAGCATTCAACTGATAGAAACTTAAAGGACTCGTTATCGGTGCCAGCTATGACACAGCTTATCGAATCGGGTGCGTTGTGCGAAGTAGTGGAAATTCAACGGCTGGATAACTGAAAGGAGTATCAATCATCCCAAAGTTGACAGCGTTCGAACTTCGAAAGCACATCGTATTCCGAGGCACTCCGAGTCCTGTTCAGGGCTTGACAAAGCGGTGTGATAAGGCCATCGGAGAGTTGAAAGCAGGGAGCCAGATATCGCCAAAGAGGTTGTGAGTATGAATACTTTGCAATGATACAGTATATCTCACTGAACTGGTGTCAAATTAGATACCAGAGGACTTGAAAACCACAATTGGAATCTTAAATTGAATTTACTCGGGTCGGGTACAATGAAGCGCATGGGAAAGACTAAGGGAGAATCCCCTCATGCCTACTATCGTCCGTTAGACTTGATGACGAGGGCGTCCATGCCACGATCATGGGGTCTGGTCAGCATCAGAAATTTCTGGCTCATGTGCGCTTCCACAGGCGCTCATAGGGCTATGGGCAGAGTTGATATGTCAAGAGCCCCGGCGTCTACTCACCAAAACCGTCTCGCATGATCTGGGGTGCAATTCTCTCAGAATGAGCTTGACGCCTATTCCCAACAAATCCTCCGAGAAGGACGCAGTCCTGAAAATAAAGGCACAACAAACTTATATATAAGGGCCCTCAGAGGTAATTGCCAGCTCAAGTTCCACTGAACTGTGACTCACACATGAGCCAGAAGTCTCCTCCATCCACGTCCCTCCTCAGCGGTAGGTACGAAATACGTGCCCTGGTGGATGGATCATTTATGTCTGATCGGAATTTGACGAACTTCCGTGCTGCTTTCGACGAATTTGTTGTGACGAACAAACACGATCCATTCGAGGTTTGTCTCTTCAACTTGCGTCGCAGTATTGGTGCTGATACATATGACTCAGTGGGACGTTCATCACGTTGATCACAAGGGATATACCATCCAGATACCCCAACAAGAAAGTTATATCATTACAAAGAAGGTGACCAGCAATGTACAAGCTTTCGAGTTCATTCGTCCCTGATGTATAGCAGGAAGCGGTCGAGATAGGGCGCTCTCAGCAAACGTATGATATCGTACGCGCACCGTCAGACAGAGGTGAAGAATGCTACAAGTGGGGACATATTCATCTCAAGATAGTCGATTACTCATCTTGGCATAGGATCCAAACTTTGGGGCGTGACACGCGTCTCTTCAGGTGGAATGGGGACGGCAACAAGGTGATCCGAGAATCTCCTCCGCACTCCGCGGCTGACTAAATGTACAAAGGTTACCGCAGAGCCTGGATCAGCAGAAGATACGACCAGCAACCGTCCGGAATTCCTATGGATATTTGAGCCGGTTCGGGATACCGCTCCACCAAGCCCGTACTCAGTTTGAGTTATATCTGTCTTTGAAAAAGATCATCGAGCCTCATCGTAGCTCTGATTTCTAGATCTACTCGAAGAACTTCGACTATTTCAGCTACTCTTCAAACGGCAAAGTGAGTGTAATGGCTCGCGTTGACCTCCGTTACGTGCTGCCAAGGGGTGGAAACTTAAAACTGTGTTGACTATCCGCTTTGCAAGATGCTGACTTCAGCGCAGCTCCTAGATTACTTTGGCCTGAAGTGCGACGACGGCGATCTTGCCAATAGATGGGTGGACTTCTGGAAGGCAATCGATCGACTCAATAGAGACGCAAGGGGCTCGATCATCTACAAGGTTGTTTTTCTAGCACGCCACGGAGAAGGTCTACGTGAGTGATCATTTTGAATTTCTTGTTGGACTCCTTTGATTTGGACGGGCTGAAGACAACCTCCTATCGAGTGGAAAGGTTCGTCCTCGTGTCCCTTGGAATTTTCATCGTTATTGATAATGTTACCACTTGGTTAGTATGCAGAACTAGTCGAACTCTCAAGTGTATGAGGAACACTTACCCCTCCCAGGTATGACTTCACAGCGCAGGGAGACAGTAACTTCACATGGAGTAGGTCTAAGCCATTATCTAGATAGGCGTCATCTAATATTTATCCTCAACAGTGGATGCAGAGCTCACTCAGACAGGCTACCTTCAAGCTCGTAATGTCCAAGCCATGTGGACCAAGGAGCTCGCAGCCGGCATTGGCCTGCCCCAAATCTCCTACTGCAGTCCCTTGACTAGGTGTCTGCAGACGAACACCATCACCTTCGGTCAAACCTACTCCAGTGACTCGCCCTTCAAAACTACCGTTCTCGAGGTAAGTTCATCCTGAAAATATTGCTCTCACCGTTCACATGTATTGTATTATTGCGGTGTAGGATTGTCGAGAGCGATGTTTCGGCCAAACTCCCGAGGAACGACGGACGAAGACGTACATCAGCACAATGTTCAAAAGGTTTGACATTCCCGAGGACTTCGCGGAACATGATCCCTTGTTCAGCAAAAAAGAGTCACGCGAGGATGTCAAATTGCGTGCACTCGCTATTCTCGACAGGATTTTCAAGTCCGAGCCAATTCACAAAAGATGTACGCCGATCCGCCTTGAATTGGCATGTGAAAGTATTCAAACACATTGGTGATCAGTTGTTTCAATCACTGCTCATGCCGGCTTCAACAAGGCATTCATCACTGCCCTTGGAGGATATCCACAGTTCCATTTCTATACTGGAGGTGAGAGACTGTTGTGTTAGTCATGATGGGATACACTCATAAATGATTCCGACTTAGGCGTCGTGCCCGTGATTTGCCAGTACACTCCTGATCTTAAAGATGGCTTTTATAAGATCCAGTATTTCTATAACGAATTTCCAGACCACGGCCAAGATCGCTTTGCTGATGGGGTTGGGATTGGGGCTCCAATCAAGGCGATGGAGGCGAAAACCATGCCGAGTACTACGGCAAGTATTGTGGCCGTGTCCGAAACACTCATTAAATCTCATCTACCGATTGGTTTCAGTGGTTTATCAAATGTCTAGACGCGAAAGCTAAGGCTTATACCATCGAATTCGTCGACAACGAGGGGGTACCTGGGCAACAGAACCATAAAAAAAGCTTCTGGAATCTGGAGACCCAACCGTATGTAACGGTCACAACGGCGAAACGCCCCAAAGTCGTCCTCCTTACCGAACAGCGTGCCTGGGCCATCTTGCGTTCTAAACAAGCGGGCTTATATTCGTGAGTCTTAGCCTCGAATACTTCAGGGAGATGTATTTATCGTTCGACAGTATTGGAGTCATTCCTCCGACGCCTGCAGAACCCAATTTCGATACAGGCGTCGTTGGGGTTGACACTCAATATGATGTGAGATCCATCATATTTCTATAGAATCTCACTAAAGGCTGCAATTAACCCCTTCCTCTGGCAGCTTATCTTGACTCCCGGACAACAGGCAAACTCAGGAGCGTGTTGGAGATTCATTCCTCTTCAAGTTTAAATTTAGGCTATCATGATGGAATAGCTGTACGATAATGTTGACTGCGGTTTGAGTGTACCACGAGCATGTCACGAGTCTCAACAATGTTTTAATTCTCTCGCGATTTGTGCTGGCTTGCATGAAAATGATCTTGTTAGGGAAAAGTCAGCCGTGACTCGAGTCTTGAGACAAATACCAACATAAAAGAAACCAAGCAATAGCGGAAATGACTTAAGTCGGCTAGAATAGCAGCGATCGATAGCCTGTCAACATCGAGGTCATCCTCGTGTGTTTGCATCGACACCCAAATCACATATCGGCAGTATCTGTAGCCTGCCCGATGTTAAACCTAGACCGAGTATTGCATCTATACGTGAGCCCATTACTTGGAATCGTGACGAAACTCTGGTAGACGATGGTGCGTACTTGGAAATCCAAGAAGGCTCATCCAAGAACATTTGACTGGATTTCAGAGCGAAGCTGCGACTATGCGGGGGAGAAAGAAGTTGTTCCAACGGTGGTAACTTACCTTTGGATGCTCAAGTGTAATCGTGCGGAAGGTGAGGATGCCGAACACCGTCCTCACCGTCAGCGCAAGGGGAAATCTAGTGGAAGTCACGGACGTCGTCCTGGCTATCGGGGTTGTAATAAGAAAATTCAAGTGGCCTATAGTTGCGGCAGGGAAATAATGTCGCCAGATACTATCCAGTCTATTCTCTCATCCCAAGTTATGCTTAGCTACGGGAGCAAAAGGTGCACACTGGCAGTGGCAGTGCAGCGGCTTGGTGTGTATATGTATTTGTGGTATGCTTGCCATTCACAGCCATGCTCCTGTTATTCACGCGTCGCTTGCTTTCATGTCACTGTATCTCGCGTCAAAGACGATGATATAGCCAAAACCCCCAAAAGTTTAACATTCTCTGCATGGGACGCGACGAATTTTCCTGTGGGGTCTTCCAAGAGCGCCTGGTATGCCATATACCCCGACACTCATCGTAAGATCTCATACCTTACTGAGTAGGCACATATGTTCTTCATAGATGTCCGGAATCACATTAGTACTGCCACCCAACCCGATGAAGAAGTTGGATGACATGGCTCCATGTTGTCAGTGTATGAGTCTCCTCCCAAGTTCACCATGTCCTCGACCGACCCAAAATCAGCACCATTATAGCTCTTAGGTCCTTCTCTGAAATGTACCAGCTTACATGGTCCCTTCAGAGAAGAAAGACTTCCGCCACTGGGCTGTACGTTTCTCAGTACCCTCGGAGCCATCGCCAACTGAATACGGCGCAACTCCCTTCACCTTTCTCCACACCTCCAGAGACACCACCGCCTTCGAACCATGTGCTTCTAACAGCATCCTTCGGCCGCATCCTCCCTCTTTCCATGTTATCATAATTCCGAAAGACCCTGCGATTTAATGTACATCCCATCCTCCTTCCAGCTTATCGTGGTCCAGCCCCTATCCAGCATGCGCTTATGAGAGGTGAAAAAGAAATTGGTGTATACGTGATCGGGATGCTCCTTATGAAGAAGAAAGGTGGCAGTGGTGGTATCGATGCTGGTGACGTTTGGGGCTATAATCGAATGGTGTGTTTGCCCGTTGTCCTGATCCTTATAAACTTCCGGGACCTAATCTAGGCGCAGGACGTTCCCGAGTATGCAGACTTTGTTGAAATGCGTGATACGCTGACCAAGAAGGAGGGTGGAAGGGTGAGTGCTAGAACTTCTTGAGGGATATGATCGGAGGAACGGTACGATTTTTCACAAATTAAAATCCAAGTGTGCTAAGCTGACTATTCTACATTGTAGGCCGCAGCTGTGTCCCAACCCACAGATACGGACGAACCACATGCCCCGATGATATCCCAGGCTGACTGGACGACCGACTCCTCTCAACAAACTGCGCGGGAAATTGGGTGCATAGTCGCTAAAAGGTTAGCTTTTGATATCCTCCGCGACGTTATACCAGAAGTAAGTATCCGAACAGTGTTGCTCAATAGAAGGTAGCATATCACCTACCGTCGAGCACCTCCGCAAATATGAACACACACTCTCTCTTGGCCATCCAGCCACCGCTTTGCTTGAGAAGGATGCCAATCACTTTTGGCTTCGACTGTCCCAGCCTGAATGAGCCAGGCGTGTCCTTGCTACTCTGGTAGGGTGAGATCTGCACAACATATATTAAGAGAGTGTTGCAGCTACCCCTACCCTAAAGAAAACCTTCTTTCGGTCAATACTTTCTCTGGTTAACGTCCCGAACGCTATCAATGCGTCGTCACTTATCCAAACTTCGCATAACCACCATCGACCTTGAGAGTAGTCCCTGAACAAAACCTACGTGCCAGATTTGTTTGGATCCAAGTATAAAAGCAAGTCTGCTTACGATGCAGCATCAGAAGCTAGGTATAGAATAGCATTGGCAATTTCATGGGATTCTCCGAGGCGTTTCATCAAAGTCGAATTTGCCATCCTGGACCAGCCTTCTTTACCCTTCAGATTGTCAATCAAGGGCGTGATCGTCGGTCCAGGACAGACGCTGTTAACTCGAACTCCTAAGGGTGTGAATTCTTCTGCCGCAGTGAGTGCGAGTCCGCGGACAGCCCATTTAGAAGCTCCATATGCGGATAGCAAGGGAGACCCTGAGTGAACAAAGAACCCGATGTGGGCTTGGAGCGATCAAGGTATGGTTTCTATGAGGTTTACCTTGAAGACCGAGTTGAGATGAGGTTATAACGATTGAACCCGATTTTTTCTCGATCATGACCTTCCCGCATTGCTGGAGTCCGAGAAAAACTGAAATACAATCAGCCAGATGACCAAAGACAATGGAACTACGAAATGACCTCCACGCGCATTAACTTCCATGATCCTGTCCCAGACCTTGATGTCTGTTTCGAGGATGCTAATAGGCTCGCTACCAATACCTGCATTCAGCACTGCAATATCAAGCCGACCCCAGATTTCGAGAGCTCGACTGGCATAGTTAAACGCTTCTGAGCTAACGTCGGCAACGAAACAGTGGCATCGCCCTCGCTCTCCATCCAACAAGTCTTCGAGTGCGTGATCGAGAGCTTCCTGAGTTTTGTCAACAAGCAGTACACCTTGAATGTTAGCTGCCAAGAACGCTTTAACTGTTGCGAGCCCGATTCCACCTAGTAACACCATTTGGCTCCGAGTGCCTCGAGGTATATAGAACGCTTACTAGCAGCTCCCTGCAGGAACCCAGTATAAACGTCGAGTAGACAGATGGTATCGGACAGCATATTGGACAGACCGTTATCAGAGCTACTTTCTCATTCAGGAAAAATGAATCGAGGGATCCTCGTCTGGCCATAGTGTCAAGGAGTAGGTTACAACAATTTGGGCAGTCTTACTGCGGGTGTGAACCAGTGGGACGGTACGTGGCTATATCTAGTTGTTCTCGTGATCAGGGTTGACCTGCGGAGCTCAACTTTGAGTCTGCGAAAACGTGTTGGGAGTAACACAGGACCTTTTGCTCTCAGAAATGTGTGCGAAATGATCGCTCCAAAACTTGTTTCCGCTACTCCCATCCTATACCATCCAAAAGACAGGAACATTAAGGACTCGCTATCAGTGCCAGCTATGGCATAACCTATCAAATCAGGTGCGTTATGCGAAGCAGTGGAAATTCAACGGCCGGATAGCTGAAAGGAGTATCAATCATCTCAAAGTTGACAGTGTTCGAAAGAACATCATATTACGGTCCATCCCGAGTCCTGTTCAGGGCTTGACGAGGTGGCGAGATATGACCATCGGAGAGTTGAAAGCAGGGGACCCAGATATTGCCAGTACGAATACCGTACAATGGTACAGTATATTTCACTGAACTGGAGTCAAGTTAGACACCAGAAGACTTAAAAACTACACAACTGGAACATCGGATTGTCTTTACACAGGCCGGGTATGAAGCACATGGGAAAGGCTGTGGGGGAATCCCCTTCTATCTACTATCATTCGTTGGGTTTGATGACGAGAACGCCCATGCTATGATCAATGTATCATGGGGTCTGGTCAGCAACAGACATTCCTGGCCAGCGCGTGTTTCCACAAGCGCTCGCAGGGTTATGGGCGGAATTGATATATCAAAGGCGCTGGCGTCTACTCACCAAATCCCTCTAGCACGATCTGGGGTGCAATCGTTTCAATGTGAGCTTGACGCCTACTCCCAACAGATCCTCCGACAAGGACGCGGTTCTGAGAACCAAGGCGCCACAAACCTACATATAAGATCCTCAGGTAATCACCAGCTCAAGTGCCACTGAACTTTGACTCAGACATGAGCCACAAGCCCCCCACATCCACTGCATCCCTCCCCAGCGGCAGGTATGAAATACGTGCCCTGGTGGATGGGTCTTTTATGTCTGATCAGACTTTGACGGGCTTCCGTGCCGCTCTTGACGAATTTGTTGTGACGAACAAATACGATCCATTCGAGGTCTGTCTTCTCGACTTGTGTTGCAGTATTGGTACTGATAAATATGATTCAGTGGGACGTTTATCATGTTGATCACAAGGGATATGCCATCCAAATACCTCAACAAGAAAATTATGTCGTTACAAAGAAGGTGACCAGCAATGTACAGGCTTTCGAGTTCATTCGTCCTTGATGTATAGTAGGAAGTGGTCGAAATAGGGATCTCTCAGCAAGCCTACGACATTGTACGCACATCGTCAGACAGAGGTGAAGAATGCTACAAGTGGGGATACGTTAATTTCAAGATAGTCTATCGCTCATCTTCGCACAGGATTCAAACCCTGGGGCGTGAAACGCGCCTCTTCAGGTGGAATGGGGACGGTAACAAGGTGATCCGAGAGCTCCCTTTGCATTCGCGGCTGACTAGATGCACATAGGTTACCGCCGAGCTTGTATCAGCAAAAGATCAGACCGACAATCGTTTCCTGTGGAAATTCGAGCCAGTTCGAGTTATCGCTCCACCAAGCCCGTACTCAGTACGAGTTAGATCTCTCTTTGAAGATCGTTGAGCCTCATCCCAGCTCTGATTTGTAGATCTACTCGAAGAACTTCGATTATTTCAACTACTCTTCAGACGGCAAGGTGAGTGCAATCGCCCCCGTTGATCCTGGCTGCGTGCTGCCAGAGGGTGGAAACTCAAATTGTGGCATACTCTCGTGCCAATTTGATTATCCGTTGTTGCAAGATACTGACTTCAGTGCAGCTGTTAGATTACTTTGGCCTGAAGTGCGACGACGACGATCTTGCCAATAGATGGGTGGACTTCTGGAAGGCGATCGATCGCCTCAATAGAGACGCGAAGGGCTCGGTCATATACAAGGTTGTCTTTCTAGCACGCCACGCAGAAGGTCTACGTGAGTGAACATTTGAATTTCTTATTGGATTCCCCTGATATAGATGGCTGAAGACAATCTCCTGATGAGGAAAGAGAAGAAAGATCATATAAAGAACGAGGTTCGTGGCCATGCCCCTTGAATTTTCGACGTTATTGATAATAATACTACCTGATAGTATGTAGAATTAATAGAGTTCTCAGACCTATGAAAGTCCCTTACCCCTCCCAGGTATGACTTCAAGACGAACGGAGACGATAATTTCACATGGAGTAGGTCTAAACCACCATCCCAAAATATGCTATCTAATAGTTATCCTCAACAGTGGACGCAGAGCTCACTCAGACGGGCTACCTTCAAGCTCGTAATGTCCAAGCCATGTGGACCCAGGAGCTTGCAGCTAGGATTGGCTTGCCCCAAATCTCCTACTGTAGTCCTTTGACTAGATGCTTGCAGACGAACACCATCACTTTTGGTCAAACCTACTCAGGCGACTCGCCCTTCAAAACCACAGTTCTCGAGGTAAGTTTATCCTGAGAGTCCTGCTTTTACCGCTCACATGTACTATTGCGATGCAGGACTGTCGAGAGCGATGTTCCGGAGAAACTCCTGAGGAACGTCGATCGAAAACATACATTCACACAGTGTTCGACAGGTTTGAAATTCCCGAAGACTTCGCGGAAGGCGATCCCTTGTTCAGCAAAATGGAGACGCGCCAGGATGTCAAATTGCGTGCACTAGCTGTCCTCGACAGAATCTTCGAATCCGAGTCAACCCGCAAAAGACGTACGTTGATCCGTCTTAATTTGGCATATGAATCAATCAAACAAAATGGCAACCAGTTGTTTCAATCACTTCTCATGCTGGCTTTAACAAGGCATTTATTACTGCCCTTGGGGGAAAGCCACAGTCCTTCTATTTCGCTCCTGCAAGTGAGTGGCCGGTGCACCAATCACGATGGCGTACACTCATACGTTATTCTCATTCAGGCGTTATACCCCTGATCTGCCTGTACACCCCTGATATCAAAGATGGTTTTTATAAGATTCAGTATGCCTACAGCGAATCGCCAGATCACAGCAAGGATCGCTTCGCTGATGGGCTTGGGATTGGAAATCCAATCAAGGCGATGGAGGAGAAGACCACACCCAGTACTACGGCAAGTATTGTAGCCGTGTCTGATACACTCATTGAATCTCATTGGCCTATTGATTTTAGTGGTTCGTGAAATGCCTGAATGCACAGGCTAGGGCTTATACCATCGAATTCGTCGAAGACGATGAGGTACTTAGGGGACAGAACCGCCAAAGAAGCTTCTGGAATTTGGAACAGTATACGACCCCAACAATGAAAGACCCCAAAGTCGTTCTCCTTACTGAGCAGCGTGCTTGGGCTATCTTGCGCTCCAAAGAACCTGGCTTATTCTCGTGAGTCTTGGCCTTGAATATTTCAGGGAGATATATTCATCGTTCGACAGTATCAGAGATATTCCTCCGACACCTGCAGAACCCAATTTCGATCCACGCGTTGTCGAGGTTGACACTCAATACGATGTGAGATCCATCATATTTTTAGAGATTCTCACCAAAGATTCCGATTAACCCGTTTTTCTGGTAGCTTGTCTTGACTCCTGGACAACAGGCAAACTCAGGAGCGTGTTGGAGATTTATTCCCGTTCAATTTTAAATCTAGGCCATCACGATGGAACAGCTGTACGATAGTGTTGACTGCGATTTGAGTGTGCCACGAGTTTCAATAATGTTTTAGTTCTCTCGCGATTTGTACTGCCTTGTATGGATATGTTCCTGTTAGGGAGAAGTCAGCCGTGGTTTGAGTCTTGGGACAAATACCAACATAAAAGAAACCAAGCCATAGCGGAAATGACTAGGAGAGCGGCGGTCGATAACCTTTCAACGTCAAGAAAGTCATCCTTGTGTGCCTGCATCGACACCTATATCACACATCGACAGTATCCGTAGCCTGTCCGATGTTAAACATTAAACCAGTTATTGTGCCTATGCGTGAGCCTATTGTTTGGAATCGTGACGGAAATGGGGTAAACCTTGGTGGTGTGCTCTTGGGAACCTAAGAAGGCTCATCCAAGAACGTTTGACTGGATTTCGGAGCGGGGCCGGGACTATAGGGGGGGGGGGAAGTTGTTCCAACGGTGGTAATTTACTCTGGACGTCTAAGTGTAATTATACGGAAAGTGAGGATGTCGAACATGGTCCTCGTCGTCGGCGCGGGGGAAGATCTGTTGGAAGTCGTCCTGGCTATCGGGGTTGTCGCAACAGGGTTCAGGCGTCTCATAATCGCAGCGGGGCATGAATGCAAGATAAGGTCGCCACACCTATTCCAATCCCAAAGTTATGGTTACGACGGAATCTAGGAGCGAGGGATGTGCCTGCACACCCCCGGGCCGGGAGTGGCGGTGGCGGCGCTCTATTGGGTGTGCATGTATTTGTGATATGCTTGCCATTCGCAACCATGCTCCTGTTATTCACGCGTCGCTCGCTTTCAAGTCACTGCATCTCGCGTCAAAGACGATGGTATAGCCAAAACCCGCAAAAGTTTAACATTCTCTACATGGGACGCGATGAATTTTCCTGTGGGGTCTTCCGGGAGCTCTATGCTGCGCCTGGTATGCCATATACTCCCGGCACTCACTGTAGTATCTCATACCTTACTGAATAGGCACATATGTTCTTCATAGATGTTTGGGATCACGTTAGCATTGCCACCCACCCCGATGAAAAAGTTGGACGACGTGGTTCCGTGTTGTCGGTGTGTGAGTCCCATCCCAAGTTCACCATGCCTTCGACTGACCCAAAATCAGCACCATTAAAGCTCTTGGGTTCTTATCTGAATGTACCGGTTTACACGATCCCTTCAGAGAAGAAAGACTTCCGCCATTGGGCTGTACGTTTCTCAGTGCCCTCCAAGCCGTCACCAAACTGAATACGGCGCAGCTCCCTTCACCTTTTTCCATACCTCCGGAGACGCCACCGCCTTCGAACCATGTGCTTCTAACAGCATCCTTCGGCCGCATTCTCCCTCTTTCCATGTTGTCACAATTCCCAAAGACCCGGCGACTTAATGTACATCCCAGCCTCCTTCCGGCTTATCGTGGTCCAGCCCCTATCCAGCATGCGCTTATGAGAGGTGAAAAGGAAGTTGGTGTATGTGTAATCGGGATGCTCCCTGTGAAGAAGAAAGGTGGCAGTGGCGGTATCGATGCTGGTGACGTTTGGGGCTGTAGTCGAATGGTGTGTTTGTCCCTTGCCCTGGTTCTATCAAGTTTCCGGGACCTAACCAAGGTACAGGACGTTCCCGAAGGCGCAGACTTTGTTGAAATGCGTGATAGGTTGGCCAAGGAAGGAGGGCAACTGCTGGTGAACGTCTTGAGGGATATGATCAGAGGAACGGTACGATTCTTCACAAATGAGATCTGAGTGTGCTAAGTTGACTATTCCGTATTGTAGGCCAAAGCTGTGCCCCAACCCACAGAAACGGACGAACCACATGCTCCAATGATATCCCAGGCTGATTGGACGATCGACTTCTCTCAACTAACTGCGCAGGAAATTGTATGGCGGCATCGGGCAATTTCTCACCAGGTAATCACTATTCCGATCTGGTCATGCGCTTAACTTAGAGGACTCCATAGCGCAACCTTACAGTTTCGATACCGACGGTCCCAATCAAAACGGTCCAACTGATCTCTCTTTCTATATCAACCGATCCAAGCCTCACAGGGCCGTCAAAGACCCCAGGAGCTGCTTGCCTCCATAAATCTCGGGGCTTGCTAATACGCTGCAAAGACGATACCGTGCTCGAGGTTAGCCGACTGAAGCAGGAGGGTAAGAGGGAAGTGAGCGCAAAGGATTGGTGGAACGGTGTGAAGGGAATGGGAATTGTGGTAGACTCCGAGGTTATGTTTAGGACATAGACCGGATCGGAGAGGATTGATTAGGAAGAGTTGAATTGATGACAAAATTTAAGCGGTGTCCCGATTCCTTGTTTATATCACACTCCATCCCCTCCTGTTTCTGTGTGAAGAGTATGATCACAGAACCAACCTCTTTTTCCGCCGAGTCCTATTTCGCAACACAACCGCCGCCCCCGACGCTTGAACGTGACGTCCAACGCGTCAGAGAATGGGCACAAAAACAAGTAGCCGCTGGGAGAAGGGTTGTGCTTGTCACTGTGAGCGCTCAGCCCTGCTATCGGAGCCATGCAGTCAGGCTAATATGAGTTGTCGGCATCTTTTTGTTTGTCCAATTTAGAGTGGAGGTACCACCGTACCCCTGGAGCTCAACGTGTGAGCAATTTAATCATGCCCATGCGAGAAATCATCCGTCCTTATCTCGTCCGTTCGATCTCTGCATCGCCACGTTCCGATGACACAGCGTTCGATTCCTAGACAACTTTAGTGCCGGTATCTAACAAATCTCTTCACATCCATTTCGCCAAACCCTCATGTCCTATTTCTTACAGGAACTCGAGGCGCAACGTCCGCCGAATACTTCCTGAAAGCAGGCTACGCTGTCATCTTCATGCACCGTCAATTCAGCCTCCAACCCTTCAGTCGACACTATTCACATTCCACCAATCCCTTCCTTGATTTTCTCGAGATCGAGTCTAGCGATAATCCCTCAGATTCAACGCCTCGCATTTCCGTCACCCCGGAGAAACGCGCAGATCTCCTCGAGGTGTTGACGATGTACAAGGCTGTACACGCCGCAGAGACCTTGTTCACTCTCACGTTCGTGACGGTGAACGATTACCTGTGGTTGTTGAGGGCCGTTAGTCAAGAGTTGTCGATATTTAGAAGAAAGGCGCTGTATTACCTCGCTGCCGCTGTTAGTGATTTCTTCTTGCCAAGGCAGAAGATGGTGAGTCAAGACTTTCTCGTTCAATCCGAATGGTCGCTTAACAGTGCCTGGACATAGTCTGTACACAAGATCCAGTCCGGAAAAGGTAGTCTATCCATCGAGATGGACCAGGTCCCCAAAATCTTGAAGCCAATGGTGGACGAATGGACTCGAGATGGCTACATCGTTTCATTCAAGGTACGCCCGGGCCATTCTCTCGTGATACCTAGCATGGTCTCATCCTCCTCTAGTTAGAAACAGACCCCGAACTCTTGATACCCAAAGCTCGCGCTGCACTCGAGCGCTACGGTCACCAGGTCGTCATTGGCAACGATCTCCACCGTCGCAAATTCGAAGTTGTCTTCGTCTCTCGTAACCCTGACTACCAAGCCGCCGGAGATGCAGAATTCGTCGAAAACTGGCTCAAAATCGATCCTGCATTAACCCATCCTGGTATTGAACAAATTAAAGAGATTGAAGAAGATATCGTCGACGAGCTGGTGAAAAAGCATACCGCCTGGATCGAGGCTTCCTAAGCTTTTTACGTTTGGATGACTGATACCTTCAAGACAACCAACGGAATAATCAGACGATACATACATGATAGGTTTTGTATACGGATAAATGTAAAGTAGATTTATGTAACGGAATGTAGAAACAGTTTTATCATCCTAACTCGAACCAAAGTAGTATCCCATATGCGTATTGTAGTCGTCAATAGAACAAAGGAACAAGTCCCTGAAAAGCAATTACAAAGCGTCTACAAGCCACTACATCTAATTTCCACTCGTATCGAAAGTCGAAACAACCTAGGATCGAACAGCACCAATCCTTGCCCAAAACATTTCCTCACGCAACCTCGTCAACTCTTTCCATGTCCTTTCCTCCCATGTTGCATCACCAACATACATTCCCTCCTCTTCCAATTCACGGGTCTCCACACCATCAACGTTATCACTCTTCACCTCCTTCACCTCCTTCGCAGGTTCTGATCGTCGGGGAGGCAACGGGGGTGGAGCATACGCAGGAGGCGGAGAATGAGTATCATCAAACGATATCGCAGCCTCTTGATCCTTCTTTTCCTCCGAAATACCCTTCGCCTCCTCTTGTTTTGTCTCTTCTTTCGTCTCATCGGCATCCTGTTTCAGTGTCTCCTTCGTTTCTTGTTCCTCTTTCTCAGTTTCCCCCTCCGCCTGTTCTTTCTTGTCCGTCTCTTTCTCCTTCTCCTTGTCCTCCTCGTCCTCGGCATCCACAAACACCTCTGTCTCTGATGCAGAGGCAGACACAGACACGGAAACATTCAGCTCCGAATTTGGTGTCGCCTCGGCAGTCTTCAACGCATCCGATCCCTCAGCCACCTCAGATTGATTAACAACAACCTCAGGTTCTTTAGACTCTTCCTTACTCTCCTCCACCGTCTCCTTCACAACATCCAATTGCGGTTGAGCCACAGACGCCACAACACCTTGAGTCTGAGCCTGCGCCTGTACATCACCACTCTTAGCCGGCGATCCCGGAACACCAGCAGCAGTAGGAGCAGGAACAGGAGTGGTAGAGGGAACAGCAGGCGACCCAGGCCTCGAAGAATCACCACCCTCACCAACCTGAGGCTTCCTCGGTGCTCTAGCAGCAGCTCTTCTCGGAATAGGTGGAGGCGTGGCGGGTGAACCACCAAGCGCAGGTGAGACAGTGCGTGAAGGCGGGTTAGGTGCACCAGTGGCACCTACACCGGCGACAGGAGGAGTACCAGGACGAGATTCAGGTAGGGGTATACTAGAAGGTGTACCAGGTCGAGCGAATGACGCAGAGAGTCGTTTGACCGCGCGTGGTGGGATTGGCGGGGCTGGTGTTGCTGTCGACGTTGGGTGTTGTGACCGCGTTGGTGTTTGTGGAGGAGTTGGTACTACCGCCGCTGCCACTGGAGGTGCAGGAGAGGGAGATACAGGAGGTGTGGGTTCTTCCTTGTCAGCTGCAGGTTCAGGAGCTGGAATCGACGGCTTGGCTTCGGCTTCGGCCGACTCAGAAGCTGCCGGAGATGGCTTTTGTTCCGTTGGTTGACTTTCGGTTGCAGGTTTGATAGGAGGAGGGCTAGATGACACCGGAACTGTGAGCGTCGCCGTAGACTCTGCAGGTGCAGGCGATGGAGATGCGGAAGGTGGCTGACTGATGGGCGTACGTGCACGACCTTCGCTACGTCTAGGGAGAGGTGGAGGAACGGTTGAGGCAGCGGGAGGGACGGAAGGAGCAGCGAGATGCGACGCAGACGTTCCCGAGTGCTCCTGATAAGGTGGAGGCGGCGGCAATGTCTTCGCTTCCTTCTTCTCCTCAGTCAGTGTATTGGCATTAGCAGTAGCGGCAGCAGCAGCAGGTGCCTCTTTCGTCCTGTCCTTGTCACCTACACTCTCACTCCAACTCGCCGCTTTCTCCCCAATCGCACTCGCAAGTCTCCACAACCCTCGCTTTCTCGGCGGTACAGGAGGCTTTTCCGCCGAAGCGGACGCACCGGCAGAATTCGACGTCGAATTCGTAACAGATGCTGGTGTCAATGATGAGGACGCCCGGGTTGGGACGGCTGGAGGTAAAACAATGGGGATCTCCTCTTCCCATATTTTCTCGACAATGCCAGTACGAACAAAAGCCCATAGTGAACACGTGGTGCGAAGACGAGCAAGACACCAGCCGCTTGTGCAAAGAGGATATATTGTGCTGCCAGATTGGGAAGGCGGTCCGCCGCCTAGCGAGGAGCCAGATAGGGCTGAAGCGTGCTGGTGTGAAGAAGTGGGCGTTGATGAGCCTGACGGAGACGAGCTTGCAGATGTAGACGATATAAGTCGAGGTAGATGTGGAAGTGACGATGTTTGGGTTGACGAGACGCGGAAGATATATACTTGAGATGGGTATACGGACATAGATGGAGTTTGGGTAGTACGAGACTGTGAGCGGGGTGGAATGGGAGGGGGATTCAGAGCACTGATGTTAAGATTGCCGGAGCTCTTCTTGAACAGACTGCTTGACCATGATCCAGATCCCGAGTAGGAATGTGCCATTCCTTTCAGGGGGTGAGTTGGAGGCCGGGTCGGACTTGTATTCGTAGATGGGGCTTGGGGAAGGATGAATGTCCCACAAAGAGCACACGGGATGTTTTCATTGGCCGGGCCCGAAATTCCCGCATTGGGCAAATGCGAAGATTCGGCGAGCAAAGTTGTAAATGGCATAGGCTCAATGGTCAACTGTCCATTATGTATGGCAGCGAGGACAGAACGCCGAGACAACCAGCTTAATGATGGTGCGAGATCCAATCGTATGGTAGGTTCCCTATCATCGGAACGTATGGAACCTGACATCAATGAACGTGACGAAAACTATGAAATCGGAGAACTCACGAGTCTTCGGTCGATAGGCGCGTTAGGAAAGGCAAGGGGAGAAGGGTCGACATCGCGGGAGGGCTTTGCGAGTTTATATGGAGTTGCCGGAGATGAGCGACGAACAAAAGGAATTCTTGGTAGGGAGAATGCGAGCTGAAGAGACGGATAGTAGGGGTAGGTGACTGACTGTCCCGCCTGTCGATCCATTTGCCCTTGCCCATGAGAGACTCGATCTCGGCGGCCTTCCGTTCTGCAGCCTCCTTCTCTTCCTGCAAAGCCTGGACTTGTTGCTGCATCACACCTACAGCTTCCTCCGCACCCTTCAAAGCCTGCTCGGCCTCCTCTGCTTTCCGCTGGCTGACGTGTTGTGCATAACGTGCCTCTGCGACCATAGTGTTCGCCTGATTGAACAGGGAAGCACTGAGATCATCGAGATCCTTCTCTATTGCAGCCCTTGCACTTTCGGCCTGCCCTCGCTGGGCGGCTTCTTCCGTGGCCTTCTCCATGAGCCGGTTCAGCTCAGTGGTGACATGATGCTTTTCCACCAGGAGTCCGGTGTTCAATGCGGCCAGGTGTTGCGTCCGTTCAAGTTCTAGCTGGGATATCTTGAGTGACGAGGAACGCAGTTGGGCAGATGCCACATGGAGGTCATCCTCCAGGTCCGAGACGCGGTCGTAGGATTTGACAAGCTTGGAATTAAGTTGCGTCACCTGGGAGAACAGATCTTGTATCTGGTTCCTCAGAGACTCGATGACCATTTCTTGAGCCTCCGGATCGGCTGCGTAATGCTGGTGATTTGTGTGACCATTAGGAACCTCATTGCCAGCCGGGTTCTGTTTCGAAGTCTGCGAAGGAGAGTCTGAGTTTGTGTCTAGAATTTCTTCTGCCATGCACCGAGAGGATGTGATTGGGAGAAAGGTGTGAAGGGTGGGTTAGGCAATGGTTGCAAGCTATGTACCTTCCAAACGTGTCTCCACCACAAACCACCGAATTCATCCCCGGCTATCTTGACTAAATATGGAACCGTCCTACTCCGGTTAGCCCACTCCGGCCCGCCATCACTGGCTGAATCGGTCGGGACGCACCCGCCCTCGCTCAAGCCTACTCTGTAGCATGCGTAAACTAACAAAGAGGAACAGCGCACCCATCCTACAGCGAACAAGGTTACTCGCCTCTGTGTCACTGTCAACTAAATGCTTCTTTCAGGCACGAGCTCCTCCCTTAATGACGCCCGATGGTTTACTACGATCGGTCCGACAGTCACTATACTTCTCATTGTCGCCCTCGTATAGAGATGTTCTTTCACTATGAGCCTCAGGTCTGATATTTTGTATATCCGATCGGAATTAATTCACGCGGCCATGGACTGTGAAAATCCGGCCGACTAAGGACACCAAATACGCCGGACCTGATGGACGCAAGCCAGAAGCAGCCTGCCTGGTGGCGTATTCCCAAGCATAGACGATTTCGTCTGTGAAATCCCCGCCCTCGCGTTTGCCTAGCCATTGTCCCACTTTCGATAAGGAAAGCGGTACCTTGGCGGCACACTAGAATATTTGTCCTACCAACCGGCGGGACGTGCTCCCAGCTCGTTGTATTTCTTTGAGCACTCATTTTCGGCACCTGATCACACATGACGCATTGACGACCTTGTACTCCAACATCGACACGCCCTGACGGCACCCGAATGTCGGAAGCGCTCTCCGACACTTTGATTCGAAATTCGACAATGACCAGGAATCCCGTGCAACAGATCTATCTAAAGACCAAGCGGTAAATTTTCGCGACACCGAGACGGATCGCCAGCCAATCTAATCTTTCTCTAATCTTTCACCACGTTTTCCTCTGGTAGTCAATGATCAGTCCAAAAAGGTGTGGGCCCAACCTGATGACCCTGCAAGGGTGGCATCGAATTAGGTTCCGTTTGTGGGCACGCCAGCGCTTATACAGATCCTTCCATCGATCCCCACCCCCTTTTCGGACGTCCATTGTGATGTCTTCGACATGCGAGGAGAACCCATCTCCTGCTGTGAAGTCAATGCACCTTGGCTTGCAGCAGGGTTCAAAAAGCCACTGGATTTGCGTCTCGTTCTTTCAGCTTCTTCCTTTCAATCCTCGATTATCCTGTCCTTTCATCCACCTCCGCTCCCCACCTCAATTATGCCATCTAGTGCTGCTCGAGACGTAAAAGCTTCTTTGATCTCCCCCAGACCAGGTGACTATCCTGCTCATCGTTGCATTATTCAAGGCTCATCAAATCAATCCCAGTTCCCGCATCCACTTCCATTGTAGTGCGGACCGCCATCTCACGTCTTTCGGACGAGGAATATCAAGTCCTGCAGGAATTCAGGACAGCATTCCCCACACTCGAGCTCGAAACGATGCGGAGAGTGGCCAACGCCTTCATGCTGTTCCGAAGTTTGTATGTCGCGCAAAAGAAAGCGGAGAACCCATACGGCAACCAGGCCGAGTTCAGCCAAGAAGCTGGAAAGCTGTGGAGGAACAACTACACAGACTCTCAAAAGGCTCCTTTCAGCGACTGGGCCCTTCGAATTCGATCCTTGTGGAAGAAGATGTATCCGCACGGTTTTCCCGAGTCCGCAATTCCAAAGAAGAAGAAAAGGTCCACTAAGCCCTCTAGCTGTAAATCGAAGGCCGCTACTGCTCCTACTCGCACTCAGCCTTCTGTCTCCCCCTCCTCTTTCGCGAATTTCCACCTCCCTAGCCCTCCAATTTCGGATTCTGCAGAATTTGAGCAGGACGATATCGTGTGCAACCATAGCATCAAGGACGCGTCTAAAGAGGAGCTGTCTGGAGACGACGACGACGATGGGGAATACCTCCCGGGGAAGTCCAACCGCAAGCGTCGCTCTCCCTCTCATAAACCATCGATCCAGGTGGGACCCCTCCACGCCACGAACTTCCACCATACTGACGGATTCCTTTTTAGAAACATTCCAAGCTTCAGCTCTTGACTCCTGTGTCAACGACACGAGAACTATCACCTGTCAACACATCTCGTTCTCCATCCCTTACCCCCACCTTCTTCGATTCTACCTCCTATTCTCCCCCATCGCCTATGATGTTCGACGTCAGCCTCTTAGAACTCAACGATAACAACTCTTCCGCATTCACCGAATCGCTCACGACCCCCTCGCCACCTTTCTCATCTGAAACTTACCATTCCTATCCTCCCAACGAGTGTTTTCAGCAAATCGCTTTCGGGTACAGTCTCGAGGAACATCCCAACAATACCATCATGGACTGGATCGAAAGTGATATCATGTCCTACATTGATCCCGCCGGGTCGCATCCTGCCACGAATTTCTCGTACGCTCCAGACGCATTGGCCACGACTGCTTTTACCGACGGTATCAATAACCAGCTGTACTTCGACAACAGCTTTCCGAGTTATTAACTGGCGATGATGGGTGCCGATCCGGGTGCTGATTGTCTGGCCTCGTGGTTCCCTCCACCACCAACTCCTTGGCTGCACCCTAAAACTGCTGTTTCACTGCCTGTCTCGTGTAGGCTTCCTGACCCTTCTCATCTTCTTTTGTCTCTTTTCTGTCGTATCTATGTCTATATCGTCCATATCTCTGATTATCGAACCATCTGCCTGTCTCAATATTAAACTGGTAATATTCCCAGAAGAAAGTCATCGTAGATTATTTCTCTGTAATTTTCTATGCTGTGTGTTTAATACTTATTATTTCTTAGTGGATTACACTTAACGACTTATTTATAGCAGTTCATATGGGTAACATAGCTTGATTTACGGAAACGGAGCACTGTTGTTAGCCCAGCCCGAATGCGAATAAAACAGATAAAACAGAGAGTCAAGTAACTCAAGCGCCCTGTGGCTTACACACTGTACCGTCATGTGTCTTGGGTGAATCATCACCCCAAGGAAGGAGCAAAGAGGCCACACTAGGCGATCGCTCAAACGTTGATTATTGGTTGATTACACGCCGGTAATCTTCACATACACATTAAGGCAGCATCCGCCTCGGATATCAGGGTCAGGGTGCGGAAAACGTTGCGTCTTGCTTTGTTTCTTGAGCGAGAGTCCGATCACGATGATCAGTGCCAGACATCAGGCTTGTCGCGTGTTGCCTTTCGTTAACGATGCAACACTTGATAATTTTGGATTTGTGCTATCGATTAGAATGTGGTTCATAGAGAAGGGACAGGAAAGGGCCGGGATCGCGTTTCGGTGATTTTGGAAAGAGCGCATGGCCTCGAAAGAGACATGCGCAGTTGTAGGCAGTTTCCGACCAAATTAACCGGCTCCAACCCTTACTTACCTCCCAACGAAGGGTTGGATACTTCATCTTAATTGAATGGTCAGAAGTTGAGTAACCGGATTCCCGAGGGGCGGGCGAACAATTTCGTGAGGACAATGGCCTCGCACTCCTAGCGAACATTGACAGAATGCCGAAGCGTAAAAATACACATAAAGATGAACTTGGAATTTTTTCCAGCGGTTAGTGACAGCCGAGTCAAGCGAGATACCCCCGATGCGGAGTCCGAAGGCAAATGAGTTGGAGGGATCGGCTTCGAACGATTCAGGATGCTTGGAAAATCCGTCGGCTCGGAGGGTTTGGGACTAAGTGAATCTGTGGGAGAAGGAAGCGCCTTGGTGGTCCGTAAGTACTGCGGACCCCCGGTGCTGGGATGTTTCTATATTTACACGACACTCTTGGAAGCTGGATACGTAGATACACTGTCGTCA
The DNA here is from genome assembly GCA_018524945.1 of Podaxis sp. C-F-92630. NCBI lineage: Eukaryota > Fungi > Basidiomycota > Agaricomycetes > Agaricales > Agaricaceae > Podaxis > Podaxis sp. C-F-92630. Next base: position 60,422 of record JAEUWS010000137.1, read on the forward strand.
CCGTACATGTGCGCAGTAGCTTGCCGTCGATCCGAAAGAAACGCTAGGATGATGCGACTGGAGTGCGCGAGATCTTTTGTTTCATCAACATGCTGATTTTTACATAGCATGTCTGAGTCGGGCTGTGGACTTGGCCTCAGCTTGCGGACGTAGTTGGTGCTAGAGAACGAAAAGTTGTATGCTGGGAACCATAAGTGGGCCTTGTGCATGGTACACGCGCCGCTGAGAGACGGGTTTGGATTCTTTGCAATTATGCCGAGGATCAGATGCGTGCCGGCATGTCAAGTCAACATGCTCATAATATGTCAATGACTTCCCGAGGGGCCGCTGTTTGCCAAACGTTGGTCGCTGGGGATCACTATTTGGAGTTTTACATTGGCACCGATGGAAGTCGAAGTCGTTGTGGTTTAGAGCACTGCCTCGAAAGTTGGGGTAAATTTGTAATTTCGTACAGCCGCCGTGGTAAATACTGGAGGTCTAACGCCGTCAGGTCACGAGTACTGGTCTCTCGCACTGCATCAAACGTTCTGTGAATGCCAACAAGAATACCCCTGCATCTCCATCATCATTACTCTATGCCACCTGGTTTTCAGCGGCTAAGTTAAACCTCTTGAATGTCTACCTCATCCGCACTCGAGTTTGTTCCGACCCAAGGCGAGCTTTCCGTAGTTGCGGCCATCCTGGAACATGTAAGGTCCAACTCTGCTGCATTGTCAAGCCTTGATGGTGCTCCGCAAATAAATTCCGATACTGCGGTCGACATTTTGCAGCGCAGCGGCCTTTCCTACGAGGATTTGGCCAGTATATGGTCGATTGCGGATGAAGATGGGGATGGAAATCTTTCTGAGAGAGAGTTGGCGATCGCTGTGAGGTTAATTGGATGGGCTCAGTCTGGGAAGCCTGTGAATCGCAGCTTTCTCAACTATTGTACGTCTTTCACCGGTCTGGTCATGTCCATGGCTCACCGCTCCTTAGCCAATGGTCCGTTGCCAACTCTGAAGGACGTCTGGGAAAACAAGTGGGACGATGGCTCAGCGCCTGCGCAACTACCACCTGTGAACCTCCATGACAAAATCGAGTTCAATCGCGCCTTCAGAGAAGCTGGCCCTGTTAATGGTCTCCTCAATGGTAGGAGAGGTATTTCTAGCCAGCAATAGAAGCTAACAACATGCTCGTTTAACAGGGGACAAAGTACGCGATATCTTCCTCAAAGCTAACCTGTCTTTCAGTGAACTCGATCGGATATGGTGAGTGTATCCATCTGTATTTTATCAGGTTTGCTGATGAAAATCCCAAGGAACCTGATAGATAGGGAGCAACGAGGTTCACTCAACAACGTTGAATTTGCCGTCGGGATGTATCTGATCCAAGCTCTCAAGACGTGCCAACTCACGACGCTACCTGCTTCAATACCACCACATATTTATGACCAGTTTTCAGTTAAATCAAAATCACCATTTGCTACTCCCCGTCCCCCTCCCAAGTCTGCCCCTCTTCCCTGGAAGTCGCCGTCCCCCTCAATTAAGAACGTCGCCGCCCAATTCTCGCGAGCGAATACCGAGGAATGGGACGTTTCAGTCATCGAGCAAGCCGAAGCGAATGGCCATTTTGAAACTCTGGATACAGAGCAGAATGGCTTAGTAGATGGTGACGAGTCCGCACGGTTTATGCTCAAATTCTTCAGGTTGTCTCCTGGCGACATAGCCCAGATATGGTCTGTACCCTGAATACTTGTTCACTTGACGTGAACTTACATATCCCCAGGGATCTCGTCGACTTACGACGCGACAACAAGCTGAACAAGGACCAGCTTGCCGTTGCAGTTCACCTGATACATAGAAAGCTAGAAGGCCATGAACTACCCACCCTCGAACTCCCTTCCTCCTTGATACCGCCATCTATGAGATCCAAACAATCATCTTCTCACGTCCGACGTGCATCAGCACCACCGGTTCCTCAGAAGAAACCTCCTCCCCCACCACCGCCCGTATCCCGAAAGCCATCTCTATCAATATCCTCGTCGTCATCATCCCCGACTCTCAAACGTGCAAGCTCCTTCTCACCTACAATCCCTTCCAACTTTCGTCCACCGCGAGCAGCCAAACCCGAACTCATGAATCGATTTAGTATTGCCGTTATACCGGAATCTCCTTCAACCTTTATCCATAGTCCGACTCAACTCGAAAACAAACCACTACCCGTTGCTCCCAATCCTGTCCACTCTCCAGTTCCTGCCACCTCTCCCATGCCTGTTCGCACTCCAATTCATGCCGCCCCTTCCATGCCTGTTACCTCTCTAGTTCCTGCCGCCTCTCCCCTACCTGTTACCTCCCCAGTTCCTGCCACCTCTCCAGCCCCTCCACCCGTAACCCCCACTCGCGCCAACTCCATCGATCAAGAGACAATCGCAGAACTAAAGGCAGAGACTAAACAGCTCAAGTCGCAAATTCAGGAGCTGATGACACAACTGAAGGCTCAGAACCAATACCGCGAGCGGAACGCCGAGTTGAAGGAGGAGAATAAACGGATGAAGAGACATCTTCAAGACATGGAAATGGCCATGACTCAAGTATTACAAGCGAATGAAGGAGCTGATCGGACTGATGAGTTGACCAGGGAAGTCGCTAGGTTATCTCACCTCTTGGCAGAGCATGAGAATACTGAGGCGGAGTTGAGGGAAACCTTAGGTTCAGTGGCGGAACTGACGCAAGAGAACCAGATGCTCAAGCAGAAGTTTGAGGATTTGAAAACGGAGAAGACGGCAGTAGATAAAGAGTTGGTGGAAGTCGGGCATAAGATGCAACACCTTCAGGGCGAGAAGAATTCGATCGCGACGCGGTTGACGGAGATGGAGAAACTGCTTGCGGATCCACAGACGAAGGGGAGGGGGAGTAGTAAACGGGAGTTGCAGATGTTGTTGAAGGATGTGACGAAGGAGAACGAGGAGCTCAAACTCCGTGAACGGGATATGCAACAGCAAATGTCAACTATCCTCTTGGCGAGTCGGAATCAGGCTCAGGTGGATGACTTGAAACGTGAGAACTCGCAGCTGAAGCTTGATGTTGAGGAGTTGGAGGAGGTTTTGAGGAGGATGCAGGCTTCGAGTTCGGATAATCAGCTTCAGAGGAGGATTGATGAGTTGGAGAGGGAGAAAGAGGGGTTGAATTCGCGGGTGATGGAGATGGCGAGGAGGGTGGAAGGGATTGAGGAATTGAGTGGGAGGAGGATCGAGGAGTTGCAGAGACGGTGTAGGGAGCTTGAGGTTATGAACCAGAGTTTACGACACCAGCGAGCTATGGGGGCGCATCATGATGATAACGCACCTCCTCCGGCTTATGAGGAGATCTCTGTTGTAAATTGACCTTCGTTTCGATGATAGCCATTTCATGGTGTTGGACTCCATTTTACGCATCCCATTCCGTTCCATGTCTGCTTCGTTTTCGCTCGTTTCAAGCCTTTGACTTCGTCCTTCGTTTTGTTATATACAGAATTCTCACCTTGTTGCAACCGATCTGTAATAACATTAATTAATGGAAGGAATTCAATGCATTTTCTGACGGTATTTTCGTCTCTGCGTCCTTGGAATCCTGCGGTGGATCCCGCTCTAAAAGCCCCTGGTCTCAATTCGTCACAACTCCTTTGATATTCACAAGGTTCATCAGCCTCGACTCTTGATCCGCCATAACATTTTGAGTGCATCTCAACAGTCTCGGAAACGGAAGCCAAATTTCAGAGACACGGTCATCACCGAATCTCTCCTCGCAGATCGTTCTCACTTGACGTTTATTCACGAACGGCGTTCATCAATTCCGAGTCCCGCGGCCACTTGCACAAGTATCACCTGTAGAGACCGACAACCGGCTGCTCGTGAAAACGGCAGCCTCGCGTCATCTCTCCTTAATTCTAGGGTCGCACGACTCGCATCATCATTCGTCGGAGCGCCCATTGTCGAGCCGCCCATCGCCACCTTTGGCTCGCATTATTTAAGTTTCCTGAAGCCTCTCGTATCGTACCTATATGTATACATTTTCTGCATTTCTTCCGCCGTCACCAGTCCCCTGATTTCGCGCTTGCTTATTGTTTTGCTGTATTTTCAACTAGTTTTGGCTTAGCTACTTCCCCTTTTTTCTTCTCAGTGATTTCCCGCCTCGTAATCTTCGTTTACATATGTAGTCCTGCTCGTATACAAAGAAAGCCACGTCATGTACTAACAGTAGTGAATCGTACCTCCCCGCATATTCGAACCCTTGTCATCGTCTGTTATGATTGTATTCTCGAGCTTTTCGACTTCGCTTCGCCTAAATCCCCTGATTCCCCTCGCTTCGTTTTGCGTCCCTGTTTCTCGTACTTCGGTTACGAAGCCAAGCGGTCGTTGGATTCGACTGCGCCCGCTTGTCTTTACCTCTAACGGAGGTTACCCCTCTTCATACCTAAGACTAAAGTATCAAAAGCATGTAAATGAGCGGCCTTCAGCTTCATTCACGTTGATGTGGTCGCAGCAATCCGAATCGTAGTGTCTTATACGAATGCATTCCTTTCCTCCTTTCCTCCTTGAATGTTCTCCTCAGCTTCAGACCCGTCAATGATTTAACCTCGTACTTCTCTTTCAGTCGATAAGCCTAAAACGGATCCCGAGCGATGAGATCCTCAGACAATCCTGCAACAAAGATTAGGTGGCTTATTATATGACATCAAAGCCCTTGAAGTTGAGCCTTTGCTCCATTGCACTAAACTTGTGTGATAGAAGACCGTCCGTGATTATGAGGCAACGGGTGACACATTGAATGAGACGTACTTGATCAAAGATACGTTCAACCCTGTCCAGGTCTACTGGCACATCTCCATTCACCACCGATGCGTTCTGAAAATACACCTCTCCCGTGCGATGTGACAGTATGCGTCCTCCTGCAGGCCCTCCGATTTCACCTCTTGCGCCAGGATATCCTAGAGGCCGGATCTCCTGATACAGGAACAAGGAGACTGTAGGCTCAAGTCGAACTATGAGCATTGAAGAGGAAGATATGGGTCGGCTTTAGCATCTTCTTATATTTATCCTGAATGGCAGAACGAGCAACTACCGAGTCCCACAGCAACCAACAAGTTCCGTTGACGATTGCAGCATAGGCGTCGAAGAACACTTTTTCGAGGATAAGGAGGCTGGTTGGCAACTTCGCACCATTGCTGGGACTACCCGCGTGCAATCGGCTGACGTTCCAGGTTGAATATTTGAACGATGCCTCGGCAAATGGAGGACCACCATCATCACATCAGTCCACACGAATGAGGATGGGATGTAGGTCACTCCCAGGACTCCCTTCCTTACCAAAAGAGAAAACGGAACACGTAGGATGAATGTCAACAGTAGAAGTTGTCGCTATATCTTTATGGCTACTTGCCAATCATCACCATCTATCTCATCCAGGCAGGTCACAGGCCACATGACGTGGGCTATGGCAATAAAAGACCAGGATGATAAGGATATAGTGCCTATCCCCCATCTGTCGAACATAACTTTGACACGCGGAGTCGATGCTCGGTTCTGGTCATTCTGCGCACTGGCACTGATTCCCAATTCGCACGGAGAATAAATAGTAGGATCAGACATCTACAGATAGTGTGACCGGTTCTAGTCTCCCAAGTTTTGTGTGCTCATAAAGGGGCCTGTACTGCTCGAATGGCCGGTTCCACTCATTCATATCAAAATGCCTGAGACCATGGACGACCCATTCTTCAACAAGCCTTAAGAGAACATTTGATGATGTCCACTGGGATGATCATCGCGGCTCTAATTAATGGCGGGCTCCTCACCCTCGGAATTACATACGTCCTCCTTTCGTCGCCAAAGGACGTAAAGGCGATCAAGCGACAGAAGCTCTGGAGGATCTATATCATCGTGCTATGCCTGGGCAACCTCGGCTACCAGGCAGCGTTTTTCTTATGGATCACCGTCCGGATCATCTACGGCCCACAAAGCAAGAAGGGGATGAAGTCATGGAGCATTCTGTCAATTGTCTGCAATTTGTTCCCAGCATTCATCGTGATGATGACCGATAGGGTTCTCGTGGGTGATCAGATATTTTGACGCCCGGGGGATGTTTCTCAGTTTGCTTGAGGTGTGGCGATGCTACATGGTTCAAAAGGCTCTTGGACGAGGCTATTCAAAATTGCATAGGGTTTTCTTCATATTTCCACTATGTCTTTGGATTATAACAACAGGTAAGCATTGGGTCAGTCCCTTCAAGGCACGTAACTGGGAGTTTGAATGTTTCGAAAAAGTTGCGGGGTCCATAGGAGCGGCCTTAGTACACAAAATCCGCTTCTTAGTCTTGTCGGCCACACTCGAAACAATGTGAATCGCGTCCAACATTCTCCTTAACCTATACGCGACCCTCTTCATAATCATCCGCTTGCTTCTACACAGGCGCGAGGTGATAGCTTGCTTTGGGAAAGTAGCCCCTGCTACAAGGCATGTACGGGTTGTCAGTATCCTGATTGAATCCGCGGCACTCAATGTACCAATCACAATTGTTGCGGCCATTGGAATTGGGACCCACCAACTCTTCGGGAGTGTCCTTGGACCCATTGCAGTCGCATGCCAGGTGAGCCAATCCTGAGGCCCCAGCAACTTGACAGTGCTTGACACAATGTCCACCAGTCTTTTACTTCTGTTCTAATCCTCCATCATGTCGCCCTGGGCAAGGCAGTTGGCCAGCAGAGTGCAACGGAAGGCTTAGAGCTCAGAGACTTGAGAGGGATTCCTCCAGATGACCTCAGGACCTCGGACTCCTGAAATCTACCACATGAAAGCTCTAACCCTTATTATGACGGTTTAACCCAGTCAAAACTGCTTCCAAAGTGACCGCGACTATGCTCACATCTAAGTTTCTGTTCAGCTTATTTAGGGCGTAACGGGTTGATATCGTATATAGTGGATCTCCATGTAGTACATCAAAAGATAGGAGGTGGCAATTATGAAATGCGAAACTATGCGACGGAGCTACGGTACTTGATTGAGTGAATGCATGTTTCCTAATGGTATCATTCTTCAATCATCTAATGTTTCAGCTCCGACACAAGGCAGGCAACGTGCACATGCATTGACCATGGCATGGAGTTGGCCACATCGACTTTGTCGAGTATCAGGCACTTGACCTTGTAACATTTTCTTGCTCCATCAGCTTCGGCACAACCTCCCCTTCTTTTTGTCGATCGAAAGCTCTGCCTATGGCGAACTGATGGATGATTAGGACAGACGCAAACGCCTAGTCACTCTCAGCCCACATTTTCCTCAGCCTCCGGTCGTAAAATGGCGTACCTGACTTGGAAAAACAACAGGGACCAGGACAGCCAAGGGGAGTATATCGAAAAGGTCACCAATGGCCGTCGCTATCGCAATTGGTACATTAATGGCGGCCGACTCTAGCAAGATACCCACGATATAAAGGTAACGCTTCGTCGGAACGTTATCTCCTAAGCACGCTTTTACCATTCGCCTATGTAGCAACAGGCGAACGGTAATGAAGACTGTCCCATATAGATTTATGACCGCGTTACATGTGAACATTATTACCAGGAGAATACCCCCCGGATTTTCTTGGGTCACTCCAGCCGAAATCAGGCCTGTGACTGGAAATGAAGTTAAGCATTATTCTGCGAATGCGGTTTAGGTAAAGTTGCTCAAGCGTACGTATGTTCACGACCCACAGACACGCGGGAAAGGCCCAAAAGACGTTCCTCCATTTCGACGAGCCATAATCGAATGCGTTATGCACCATGTAACAACGCCATATCTTCGAATAGTATATATTCATGAGGATCCTGGGCAGTAAAAACGTAACGTGACTCACGAGAAGTCCGTCGGTCATACCTAGAATAATGACCTGAAACAAGTTCATAGCAATTAACAGTCTGCCATACATTAGTTCGTTGAGTTCCCCTTTTGAACGGGGATAAAATACGGCATAGATGTGGACGACGAGGAAGTACACAAGCTCGAAGGCAATAACTGCGAGCAAGAGCGCAACGATGTAAACCCGCAACAGTCGACGCCGTTGGTGTGGTCCTCCAGATGCTGAGGATAGAAGGAAAAGGCAGATGGTTCCGAGAGTGATGAGTCCCCCAGTGAACAGCGCGCTGAGAAACAACCCCACTGTCAAGGGCAGCTCGCTGTAGTCCACTGCGTGCACTCTGTCAAAATTAGAGGCCATAGGGCTCCAAGAAACAGGGTGGTAGTGTGTGAGCTACATCGAATATATGGGAGATATGATATGACTATTATCAGCGACTTCATGGGGGTATGGCATCACCATGCCTCTTGCCGTTGGTTAGAAATCTACCGAGCCGTGCTCAAATTCCCGGATCGGCCTCTCGGGGTGCCGTTTTGCAATCTTCCATGGAGCAGGTACTCAAGATAGGCTCCAAGGCGCTCTCGGACATCTCTTCTTTTGGTTAGCCTGTCGTGTTGAAGATCCTCGGATGGCGAGAAGCTGAAAATGTTGCACCGCTGTGTGGAGGGAACAATGGAGGTATTTTTTTTTGGATCTCAAGTGTCCACTGGTGGCTGTGTGAAACGACCGCCCCTTGATGCATGTGGTGGCTTGGTGGGGCATTTTGCAAAATATAACAGCCACTGAGCGCTTGTGGAAAACTGGCCGACATTGAAGCACTTTCCAAATGCAACCCGCCCTATTCGGACAAGGGGTTACCTTACCACACCGACATAGATTCATCATAAATGAGTGATGAATATAAATCATAATGAGGTCCTCTCCAGTGAGGTTGATAAATGAGATCCAGAACAGGGGAATGGAATGGGGACATCGAGGATATAGCATGCAGTGATCACGAAATGCGAAATATGCCGCCGGGAGATCGGAAGATGTAGGAAAATCGAGAGATAAACGTGCAAGGCTGAAATCCGACTATTGGGTCAAAAGCCACTTGTCCGATCCCACACACCATGCCAATCCCTCCCTGTCCATATACTCCAAACCTCCAATGAGCTCATTCCATTTGATGGCCTGTTTCCTGGGTGCCAATGCGAGCGCCCTCAGAGCATCTGTGATTGAACACGCTAGTAGCTCGGGTTTCGTCGAGACATAAGCTTCTTCGTCTGGTTCAGGATCGGATAGCTCCAACTCGTCATCATCATCCAGTGTCGAATGCGAGCTACTCGCGTTGCTGAACAGCGTGCTGTCCGACGTGGCAGTAGTGCTATACTTCCACAGTATGCTAGCGTTTACATTGCCATACGTGTTTTCTTCTGGACACGGGCGTTTGGGGCCGTCCCAAAGCACGATGTTTCCTTCCCGCAGCAACTCACAAATGGCCCATTGGAACAGCCGCTTCTTCTTCGCCGCGAGTCCTGCCCTGTCAAGTTTGATCCGTTTAACAGGTTGTTTGGAAGTCGATTTGGAGGACGAATGTGATGTCGCTTCACGCGCTTTCCTGTCTCCTTCGCGAGGACAGCGCGTTTCGCCATAGGAGACAGCTCCAGGACGCATCTGAGATTTGGGAAAGTAGCCCCTGCTGCAAGGCATAACGGGTTGTCAGTATCCTGATCGAATCTGCCGCATTTAATATACCAATTACAATTGTTGCGGCCATTGGAATTGGGACCTATCAACTCTTCGGGAGCATTGTTACACCCATTGCAGCCGCATGCCATGTGAGTCAATACTGAGACCTCAGCAACCCGGCGGTGCTTGATACAATGACCACCAGTCTTTTACTTCTGTGCCGATCCTCCATCATATTGCTCTGGGCAAGGCAATTGACCAGCAGAGTGTAACAGAAGATGTAGAGCCCAGAGACTCGAGAAGGATTCCTCCAGATGACCTCGGGACCTCGGGCTCCTAGAATCTATTGCACAAATAGCTCTAGTCTTTAGCATAAAAGTTTAACCCAGTCAAACTGTTTCCAAAGGGACGACAACTATGCTCACATCTAAGCGTCTGTTCGACCCGTTTGAGGCGCAATGCGTTGATACCCGGATCTCCATGTAGCACTGCTGCACATCAAAGGATAGGAGGTAGCAATTATGAAATGCGAAACCATGTGACAGAGCTACGGTACTTGATCGAGTGAATGCATATTTCCTAACGGTATCATTCTTCAATCATCCAGTGTTTCGGCTACCAATACGAGGCAGGCGCCACCTGGCGCCACACATACACATTGACCAGGGCATCATCGAAATTAGCCACGACGGCCTTGTTGAGTGTCAGGCACTTGACTGTATAGCATTTTCCCGCTCCGCCAGCTCTGGCACAACCTCCCCTTCTTTTTGTCGATCAAAAGCCCTGCCTATAGCGAACTGATGTATGATCAGGACAGTCGCAAGCGCCTAACAGTGTACTCTCAGCCCACACTCTCCTCAGACTCTAGTCCTGAAATGGCGTACCTGACTTGGAAAAACAACAGGGATCAGGACAACCAAGGGGGATATTCGAAAGAGATTCGCAATGGCCGTCGTTGTCGCAATTGGTACATTAATGGCAGCCGAGTCCAGCAAGATACCCGCGATATAAAGGTAACGCTTTGTTGAAACATTATCTCCCAAGCACGCTTTTACCATTCGTCTATGTAGCAGCAGGCGAACGGTAATGAAGACCGTCCCGTAGAGATTTATAGCTGCGTTGCACGTGAACATTATTACCATGAGAAAATTGCCCAGACCAGCGCGGGTCACTCCAACAGAGACTGATCCTGCAACTAGAAATAAGGTTGAGTATTATTGTGCAAATGCGACTTAGTTAAAGTGAATCAACTATACCTATGTTCACGACCCACAGACACGCAGGAAAGGCCCAAAAGACATTCCGCCATTTCGACGAGCTATAATCAAAAGCACTGTGTACCATGTAACAACGCCATATCTTCGAATAATGTATGTCAATGAGGACCCTGGGCAGCAAAAGAATGGCTTGACTCACGAGAAGTCCGTCAGTCATACTTAGTATAATGATCTGAAACAAATCCAGAGCAACAAGCATTTTGCTATACATCAGTTTGTCGAGTTCCCCTTTTGAACGGGGATAAAATAGGGCACAGATATGGACGACGAGGAAATACACAAGCTCGAAGGCAATAACCATGAGCAAGAGCGCGATGATATAGGCCCGAAACAAGCGACGCCGATTGTGCGGTCCTCCAGATGCTGAAGATAGAAGAAAAAGACAGATGGTTCCGAGAGTGATGAGTCCCCCAGTGAAGAGCGCGCTGAGAAACAGCCCCACTGTCAAGGGCAGCTCGCTGTAGTCCACTGCGTGCAATATGTCGAAACCGGAGTCCATTGGGTTTCAGGAAACAGGGTAGGCCGTGGGCTACATCGGATACATGGGAGACATTATATGGCTATGATCAGCATCTTCACGGGGGGATGGCATCATGCTTCTTACTGTTGATTAGAAGTCTATCGAGTCGTGCTCAAATCCCGAACCGGCCTCTGGGGATACTGCTTTTCAATCTTCCATGGAGTAAGTATTGAAGACGGGCTCCGGGGCGCCCTTGGACGTCTCTTCCTTTGGTTAGCTTACGGCAAGATCCGCAAATGTCGAAGAGCTGAAATGCTGTACTTCGGTGTGGCGGGAATGATGGAGGTTGTTTTTTTTTGAAGCTTAAGTGACCACCGGTGGCTGTGTGAACGATTGCCCCTTGATATATGTAGTGACTTAGTGGAGCTTGTTGCGGAGTATAACAACCACTGTGTCGCGGAGGACTGGCTAAAATTGAGGACATTATCAACATAACCAACCTGGTTCGGACAAGAGGCACTTACCTTCACCAATATGGACCATGATGAACGAGTGATGGTTACTAATCATGATGAAATCTCCTCTAGTGGGTTGGTAGGCGGAATCCAGGGGAGGAGAACGAAATGGGGACGTCGGGGATATAATCGGTGTACATCAAATGATGAGATGGTAACATCCAACGATTATGAAATCTGAAATACGTCGTCGAAACATCAGATTATCGAGCGTACTGTATCTACGACACAACTTTAAGTTATTTATAGTGGTGACACGAAGGTAATCACTCACCTGAGTTTCTCCAGAGATTCAGTAGACGACTGGTGTATCTATCTATCAAGTATGATATATCTACGACACAACTGTAAACCATCTATGGTGGCGACGCGAAGGCATTTACTCACCTCAGCCTCTCCAGGGATTCCGGTAGGCGACTGACATGAGGAGGAAATCAGAGAAAAAAGTTTACATCTTACAGAATATCGGTTGTCTGGTAATAGGAGGAAAACGGAATCTACAGAATGGCAAGTTCTCATTCACAGGAAGTCTGGCAATTCTGCGAGGGGCAACGCGAAAGGAAGGAGTCCCAAAGGGGATTTCATATTGATGACCCTTGCGCCTATATTCAACCGGTGTGTTGATCCAAACTTCAGCGCAGATGATACAGGAAGTTTGAGAGATACATGTGCAAGGCCGGAATCCGACTACTGGGTCAGAAGCCACTTGTCCCGTCCCACACACCATGCCAATCCCTCCCTGTCCATATACTCCAAAGCTTCAGCAACGTTCCACTCCCCAATAAATGCCCATCTATCATCTCTTCGTAGATAGCCTAGAATCTCCTCCTTCGTCGAACCTCCAATGAGCTCATTCCATCTGACGACCTGTTTCCTCGGTGCCAATGCAAGCGCCCTCAGAGCATCTGTGATTGAACACGCTAGTAGCTCGGGTTTCGTCGAGACATAAGCTTCTTCGTCTGGTTCAGGATCGGATAGCTCCAACTCGTCATCATCATCCAGTGTCGAATGCGAGCTACTCGCGTTGCTGAACAGCGTGCTGTCCGACGTGGCAGTAGTGCTATACTTCCACAGTATGCTAGCGTTTACATTGCCATACGTGTTTTCTTCTGGACACGGGCGTTTGGGGCCGTCCCAAAGCACGATGTTTCCTTCCCGCAGCAACTCGCAAATGGCCCATTGGAACAGCCGCTTCTTCTTCGCCGCGAGCCCTGCCCTGTCAAGTTTGATCCGTTTAACAGGTTGTTTGGAAGTCGATTTGGAAGACGAATGTGATGTCGTGTCACGCGCTTTCCTATCTTCTTCGCGAGCGCGTTGTTTGACGACGCGTTTCGCCATAAGAGACAGTTCCGGGACACGTCTGAGATACGAGAGAGTGAAACCTTTGCATGCCTTGCTCGCAATCTGCTTCGAGGAACTTGGTTTAGGTGTCGTATCAGCGCGTGGCCGGGGTGTATGATCCTCATTACCACGTCTCCATGATTTTGTTGGCGTGCTGAGGATCTGCGACGTGTGCTTCCGGTTGGGTAGGTAGATATCGAGGTCGTCATCGGAGTCGGAGTCGTCTTCAATCGAGTCTTCAGGAGCGTTATCAATGAAATGCTTGACATATAATCGGAAAGCCGTGTCAGTAAGGTTGTGTGAGCGTAATCGTGATGGATGGCGTAGTTTCGGTGGGGACTAGTCATAGAAATTAACGACTAAGCCAGGTGTAAAATAGTCAAATGAGTCACCTGGGACTCGTGGTTAGGTTTTATTGGGCTGGATGGTACGGCGGCCGAGCTTGATGTGATTGTGGAGGGCGTCGGGATCGTAGTGTGTAACGCATGGGTTGTGGATGGCGTTTGAGGTTCTGTGGCTTTTACTGGTGACTTCTGTATCTCTCGGTTGCGAGTCGCGACCGGAATGACGAAGGGTTCCGAACGAGAGTAATGATTTCGGTGCAGTTCTCGAACGGTGATCCAGTGATCAAGCTGATTTCCGAGAGTTGATATTGCTAGGCAGTTGTTAGTATCTGAGAAAGCATACTACACAGCGAAGAGTCTCACATATTTCTTCTACCAGCACGGCTCTACTCTCATGCTTCCGCTGTACTTTCCCAATCACTTTTATAACTCCCCCTATCCGAGTCATGGGTCTTGGAGGTGGCAACGGTTCTGGTTCCCTCACATACTTGTTCTTTTCTAGAGGGCGCAAATGTTGCTGCGAGACGTGTACGCAGTCAATAACCGAGGTTCCATCATCAACTTGCGATACCATTAGGAGATGTGTTCATGAAAATAATCTTGTGAAGCTTACCAGTGTACAGAATTTTCTTCTCGAGCTCTTGGATACCCACAACGACACCACATATCTCAACCTTACGGCAAGGTATTCGCCCCAACCAGTAGAAATCATATCCTGATCAACAAGAATTAATTTCGCAGAAAACAGAACGTTGATGTTTGAACATACCTTCTTGACTCTCTGACATGACCATAGCATCTCGTATGTAGCACTTCGCTATCGCAGCTGATGACAAAGTCCATTCCCATATATCCTTCGCTGGGGGTTCCTGTATCGGCTTGCCCTTGCCGTCTTCGGAGAGGTATCTTCGTTTGGAAGGTGATATGAGGATACTTCCAGCGTGTCGCAGTGGCTTTGTCGTTGTCGTTGTTGCTACTGCTGTTCGGCTCATAGAATCTGGGGCTTCGAAAGGCGCATACAGATTTCTGCAGAGGTAAGAGTGCGATGGATGTAGCGGATTGAGTCACTTCGACTGAGCTCGACGAGGTTGGAAGGCAACCCTAGTGTAGTTGACGCGCACATGTCGCTCAATTAACAGTCACGTGTATATCACATGCTCATCTGACCATGATCTTGTGACTTCCTCCTTGTTCGGCGCTTTTCCCGTCAGCGTTCCACGCTTGGATGGATTCATTTAACAAATTGAGGTCCTATTAGGTCCCATCGCGAAATACCTTACGTGGATCCTGGAGGGACCATTGAATTAATATATTTTATATTCGCTGTCGTTGTTACAGTGATCCTAAATTACAACAGGATAACGAACTTAGTTATAGGTCAATAATGAACCCGGAAATTGGTTGGCACTTAACGGTGGCATCACATGAATGGCAAAGCTCGCGCCTCAATGAGAAGGATACCAACGATTCGGCGTTGAATAAGGTGGCGTCGACGAACTCTTGAAAAAACGACGTGAATCTCAACGTTAATAAATCTAAACCTTGATAGGCTCAAATCGTGGCAGAACCCTCTGAGTAGAACCACTCAATTTCTACCGTTGCCCGAGCATCGAAAAGCGCAGGAAAAGTAGGAGGATAGGTGAGACAAAGGAAGCTGTTGGAGGCATGTGTTTCCAAAAGAGGTGGAGGCAAAAGGGATAGGTGGCTGAAGTTAGATGGAAGTGGAAGCCAGTTTGGAGGGGAATCAGTTCATATATGTACTTGATTACTGTGGTACCTCAAGCATCCCTGCCCTCAGGTCTTCATGCCGACTTGGCTGACCGTGTGCTTCTCTTCTAGGCTTTATCTGCAAACCTTCCAGGCGCAGGGTCAGACGGCCAACGAATTACAATTGAACAAGAATCCAATAAGTATAGCATCTGCGAGTAGCGGAACATGAATGTGTACCCATGATACAAATGTGCAATGAGACTGAAGCCTGAGGTTCGAGATAGTCGCGTACGAGTGGATGGGAAGTGCGCAAAAGGTTTCGAACAGCATTCATGAAAAGGAATGTAATAAAGCCAATGCGAGGAAAGAACAGCCATTCCATCGGAAATAGTCATGCGGATGTTACCGTAGGATTCCGGCTGGGAAAGAACGTAACCACCGTGTCAACGTTTAGTCCGCTTAACGTCCCCGCCCTCCCCAACTTCTAATGGCGCGAAAGGCTCTCTTCGTGGTGGAGCAGCCTGTTGCAACCCCATACCGGGCCGCGGGCCACGATGACTGCCGACATTTGTCCGCGAACTCCCCTCACTCGTCGAAACCACCATAGCGTCAGCAGGTCGTTTTAAACCAATGCCACTACCAGTGCCAACTCGTTGGCCCTGATGTAAATTGGTGTTATGATTTTGGAGGGGGTTCTAGAAGAAAAAATGATAAGCGAGATCAGCCATGTTTCACTAGTGATCGATCGTAAAGACTAAATGCGTACCATCCCCGGAGGAAAATGGAATCCTCCAATTGACGGCGTTAATGGACGCTTTCCCCCGGATTCACCAGAGCTCGAAGCAGCGGGATTAGGATTTTCGTTCTCATCCTGGATCGGTGTCGGCCTGTTGAGCGGTCGGTGGTTCCGTTGTGCTGGAATATGTCCAGGCTGGTTTTGGCGACTAATGCTATTAAGAGGGCGGAATGCAGATGGCTTCTGGTCGTTTGAGATGGTACTTGATGACGAAGAAGCAGTTTGCACTTGTTCTGTAGGCGTGGACTGTTGGATAGGAGGTGAGGTTTCCAACGGGTTGGTGTTACTTGTTGGGTTAGTGTCCAGGATCTCCTGCCACCGCTGCAGTCTAATCGCTTTGTCCTTCGGCGGTATACTGTTCTTCGAAATGTCGCCAACGGACGTATCACTCGTAGTCACGCTTATATCTCCGTCTGGGGGTAGGAAGGCCTCATCAAGAGCAATGGGTTGACCCATGTCAGCCTCGGTCTCAATTGGCCGTCCCAAGTCGCCCTCCTCTATCCCCAGTGCGGCAAGGAAGACGTCGTCATCTCCAAAATCAAAAGTGTCATCAGCCTCTGCTTTAGCTATGACAGGTTGTCCTGTTTCGGCAGGAACGGCAATACCGATTCGTGAGTCCTGCGCAGAAATTTCCGTGAAGAAGACGCGGCGGTTTTGTTGCTGTTGTTGCTGCGGGTGATGCTGTCGAGGATGTCGCATATTCTGATTTGAGGTATCGGATGCTGATTGAACGGATGCATTGTCATTGGCATTTAACGAAATGTTGGAAGTGTTGGAAGTGTTGGCGTTGGCAAGGTTCGTTGATGGCTGCCTTTTTATGGGAGCTCGTCCATTGGGCAAAGATTCTCGACCGTTGTTAGGCCGTCCAATTGTCGAGGATGATGCTGATATTGAGGACGACGTTGCAGTGTTGGGGTTGAACGGAGGTACAGGCGGTCTCGACGTGGTTGCCGTTGAATTGATCAAAGGTTTCGTCTCTTCCGCGAACTCCGGTCTTCGGTGAAGCTCGCTCTTATCAAATTTAGCCTGAGACGCCCTTGTCAGTTAATATCCTGGGTTTTAGAATGAAGTACATACCGGCGGAACTTTCATCTTTACAACTTCCTGGGTATATGCTCTATCATAAAGACAGTTTCCCATCAAGTTTCCAAAATTCCTCAATGCACGTTTGAGACCATCTGTGACTGCTTCCTTCTTGCACTAGAACACGATCGTGAACAGCGTGAAGTGCTTCAAGACGCCGACATAGATAAACATACCTTGTCCAAAGCTTGGCCTTTGCTTGGCGAGTTATCCGCAGTGCCACACCCAATATCCTCATGGTAGACACCATCCCGGAGCGTTACCCTTACAACAGCAGAAACGCCTACATTATACCGTCCTGACTCGGTACGATCCACGAAATCCGTAGTTACGTTGACCACGCTAGAGCTCCATCCATTGAATCCAAAGACCTCGTTCGCTAAGTTTATAATCTTCCACCCCTCCGCATACGTTAGTTTGGGCCCCCCTCTCGGCCCCTGTCTTTGAGAGATGTATTCCGGGCCGAGTTTTTGGTTGAGTTTCACTTGTAACGCAGCAATCTTCATTGCCGTCTCTTCAGACATATTCTCGTTTGCAAAAGGTGTCGGTGTAAACGGCATTGATGAGCCCATGAAAGGGAAAGAGGGTACTGGCGTTCCGTGCATCATTGGGTTGAACGACATGGCTCCAGAGGTGACAACTGACGAGTTCATTGCCTGACTTGCGTAGTGCGAGTGGAGTAGGTGGCGACTAAATGCACCGGCCATGCAGTTATACGGAGCCGGAGTTAAAAAGACATCCAAGTCTGACTGTGCGATTCTTGTATCCAAACGCGCGTAATGTGAGTCGGGGAGAGAGAGAATGGTAACTTTGACGGCACCGAGACCAATCCATCATGCATCACGCGTATGTCACGAGCTTCAATCGTTGTGGCACGTGACTTATATCATGCTTACTGTTGAAAATATGAAGTGTTTTTGTTCGTATTTTGTTCTGCTATCAGCGGTGACGTGGTTCGGCGCACATTGCGCATGTGCTTGAAAAAGAGTAACCCGCCAGAAAAATATCTCAACACTCGCGATTACACCGCGATCAAAGAACCGTTCAGCCTTTTTATATCGTCATAGACTCGGATTCACGTTTCCAATGTTTTGGAGCGTAACCCCGAATGAAAAAGAACCCTCCCAAGGATCAACAAACGGAAGGTAAAGAGGTTTAGGCGTTCCATGCTCGGATTTCACGCAGATATCTCATCACTTCCAAATCCCAGTGCCTGAATAGCTTGGTATTTTCGCGTAGACAAGTGTCCCTACCTACGGATAGCGAGCTTCTTCTGGATTCTGATTCCGCTGTCCCACTTCCTCCGTGCCAGAAGACTCTAAGGTGGGTTTTACGCACTTGAATCTATTATTAGAAAATCCCGATGCCTGTGGACGGTCAGACTTTGATTCTCAGGGCGCAGAAACATGGACGTTCTGAACCGTGATCAATGGACATCCAACCCCTCTACACCCCATATACCCCGGAGCCATAACCAACTTGGGCGGCGCGTGAGTAACCTCGCACCATCTGCGCATGGCATAATCCTAACATTTCTCACAGTCCAATCAAAGTGCAGAAACCCCAACTTAGCTCAGCATATCCGTTAGCAAATAAGCTTCGCGGTAAACGGTAATTGTTATCCCAGTGACCATTTGCCCTTCCCGCCGATACAAATATATTTCTCCCCCAAGGACATATCATTCTATTAGATGGAATAATCAACACAAGACCAGAACTCTTATATAGGACGGGTCTCTCTTGATCGCTGTCACCGCCTACTCCCGCCTGTCAACGAGCCCGTCATTCATATCCACCCGCGCCCTAACCGCGCCCTAATGGGATCTACAACGTCCTACCGATCTCCCATCAATGGAACTATGACCTCATCCTATCCAGGACCCGAGACTCATACGCAATCCCAGGTTCCCAATCAGCGCCTAAATCCAGGCCACGAACCTACTCAAATCGCCTCCGAACCCAAAGTGCGCGACGTCAAGATCAGTCCAGACGGCAAACTGGTCTTATACCAGGTTACTCCATTCTACCGAACCGGCGACCGCACACTGTCTGAACTCTGGCTCGCGGAGACTGACCAACCTCAGAGCGCGGTTCAACTCACGAGCGGGGAGTTTAATGATCGTGGGGGCGTTTTTCATCCCGATGGGACACAAATTCTGTTTTTGTCAGATAGGCAGACTCCCGGAAAGGGGAGCTACATTTATACTCTGACGCTTGGTCAGCCTCCGCTCGTTGATTATCGGGGCTATCACCGTAATGACACCTCTGATGACGCGACGAAGACGAAACCCGAGCCTCGCATCTTAACATCCAGGTTCAGCAAGAAGGGGGTGCAGGGTTTCGAGATCTCTCCTGATGGGAAATGGGTCGCGTTTACGAGCCAGGATGAAAGCACACCAGAAGACATGCAGAAGATACAGGAGAAGAACGATGCGAAGGTGATTGGATCGAAGGATGGATTGTCTAGGCTTCGGTTGTACAACTTCGAAACAGACGAAATCCGTACGCTTGGGAATATACCGGCGGATAAACAGGTCGAGGGATTCACTTGGAGTCCTGATAGTCAATCCCTTCTTTATCGCTTACGCGAAAATAGAGGGACCGAATGGACGGAATTTGAGGTACTCCTGGAATCCATTTCCGTGATAGACAAAGGTGCACAGCCGAAATACCTTGGAAGCTACCCGCGATCACCTTCGGGATCCAACATCTGGCTATCCTCGGGGCATATTGCGAGTCTCCAGAATTATGAACCACATAACTCACTCGACGCGCGTACTCTTCACATCCACCACCTTCCCACTTCTCAGCTTTATTCCGAGCGCATATACGGAGTTGACGAGGATGCAGTACGCATCCTCCGCGCACACGCACCCCATCCGAGCACTCTCACCAACACTAACAACGCCAAAAAAGACACCCTCGCGGTGGAGGTGAGCTACGACACCGATTCACGCATTGACATAATCACCTTCGACCCAGACAACCCGCGTTACCCCCATATATTCACCCTCTTTCACACTTTCTCCGACGCAATCTGGTTCAACTCCTGGGATGTCAAACAAGTCTATGACCCCTCTGATCCGTCAGTTATAACATACGTCTTCAGTGCAGTGCTGAGCTCTGGACCGCGTCATGAACCACCCAACGTCTGGTCCGGCAAAATTCAAGTACAGGTAGATGGGGAGGGCATTAAGGAAATACCTACTTTGTCCAGGGCGAACGGCAACCTAACGAAACTCTCGGACCATCTGAAATGGCTCGTCGAAGCTCCGGTACTAAATACGGAGGTTATCAGGTGGAAGACGAAGGATGGGATTGAGCTAAGCGGATTAGTTAGGTTTCCTCCCGGGTACAACCCGGAATCCGACGGTCGGTTGCCAACTATCTTATTCCTGCACGGAGGACCTTACAGACGAGATATACCTGGTACGTTCGTTACCCGTATATATTACACTCAACACACAATCCCCTGATCCTCCATTCACAGACTATATGCCGTACTTCTGCAACTGGCGCGAACTCTGTGCCTCGGCAGGTTACCTCACAATCTCACCCAACTATCGCGGGAGCCAAGGCCGCGGTCACGCGTTCGCTACGTACGCAAACGCCGGGATTGGTGTTTACGACTGGCCTGACTGTGAAAGTATGGTCGACGATGTTATTGCACGGGGGTGGGCGGATCCGGACAGACTTGGCGTTGCTGGATGGAGCCACGGTACGTCGTAGAATCCCGATACTAATAATAAGATCCTCGTCAACTGAATTGAGTTCTTGGAATCCTTAGGTGGATCGTTAACTGCCTGGGGAGTAACGCAATCCAAGACGCGATATAAAGCCGCTGTCGTAGGAGCTGGAGCGACGCATTGGGAAGGTATGGTTATGGAATCTGGGTCTCCAGAACTCGAGGTCCGCCGGTTCAATACCTCCATACAACCTTCCTTTCATTTAATGTTACGTCTTAGGCCGCAATAGGAGGCTCTCCGCCATGGACCCATCCTTCGAACTCAATCACTACATTCACTTCTGAACGCAAGACAAGCCCAATTCACAACGTTACAGGCATCACCACCGCTGTATTGATTTTGCACGGAGAACGTGATGAGCGTATTCCGACTGGTCAGGCGTATGGGTTCTATCGCGGTTTGAAGAGATGTGCGGCTCCCCGAGGACGAGATGGAGCACAATTGGTCGTGTATCCACGTGAACCTCACGGGTACGTATTCCTACGTGTGCTCGATGAAACCGAGATGGCTAGAATGCACGTTTAAACTAGATTCGTAGAGAGGAGGCACGCGCAAGATGTGATGGAGAGGGTTTTAGTTCACTTTAACACGTACATATGATACATACATGCCTGTAATTAAGCCAAGACCGCAGAAGCAACCAAGAACAGGGGAAACAAATAGAGAAAACAAGAATAACTTTTGATATTAGACCTTCGGCCCATTATCCAACATAAATCCAAGTTAAATGAACAAGTAGATGAAAAGCTAGACAAACAACAGTGGCGAATGAGGGGCCTTGAGAATATGTTGAAGGCAAATAAGGGAGAGGTATATGTATACAATAGGGTGAATGGGTAACAACACAGACCGCAGACAGAGAAACCAGGATGCAAGAAAGGTGTTCTTCGAGACAAATAACGAATACGCCATGAAAACCGGAAATGATCACGAGAGCGTCTCGTCCAACATACGAGACAAATCTTCTCTCGCCCCTAGGAGAACTTCCTATATCACAAAGTCAACATATGCTTTAATATGTATGAAAGATCAACTTACAGCGACAAGCGCCTGCCTTGCCTCATCCTTTATTTCCTTCCACCGCCCCTCATAAGTCCTTAACAACTCATCATACTCATCCCTCTGCCTCCTATCACCCCTCATCGCCGTCCTTATCACAGCTCTCAAGACACAAATCCCAGCAACCCACTCAACCTCATCGCCCTCCCACACCGCATCCCTCGCCATCATCTCCGAAAAGGCTCTTCCCATAGCATATGTATACCCACTATTATCCGTGTCCCCAACCCGACCCACACCCATCAACCCGAGCTCTAACGCGGCAGCATGTATACGAGCCCACTGAATATGATCCTTTTTCCTCTGACGGTCCGCAGCAATCCTTTGCATCTCATCGGTAAGCGACGACGTTAACCCAGGTGTCGCGGTCGACACCACTCTCGACTGAGTCGAACTACCAGCACCAGCGCTTGCGGCCGTCCTCGAAGACGACGTCGATGAAGAATGGGTCAGAGGCGGTGCATGAGGTATCCAAGTCGAATACTTCCTAATCAGCATCTGCAAAGCCCTAGCACCAGCCATAGGCCCGCTTACACCCGCATGCATGATCCCATTTGGGAAATATCCCGACGCGTCAAAATACCGCTGTAGAAATATATGCGGGTCGCGACTAAATGTGCCGGCTGTAGAGTCTGCTGAGACAGCTTCGAAGAGAGCCTCGACTACGGGTGTTAGAGGTGTAGGTGACAGGGTTGGGTTGCTCATGATGAAAGTTTGTATCATTGATGACAGTGTAGAGGCATCGACGCCTTGGAGAAATGCATCGCGGAGGGTGACTTGGGTGACTTGTGTTACAGGGGTGATGGTTGCGATGTTGAGGGTTGCGGTAGCGGGGTGGCTATGGCTATGGTGATGTGGGGAGGGTGCTGGTTGAGGGATAGGTGGTGGTGGCTGAATGGAAGCTGTTGATGTGGGCTGTATTGCAGGAGGAGCGGTGGGCGTGGGTTGGAGGTTGGTGTACTGGATGGGCTGGATGAGTGTCTGTGGGGCACTGACAGGGCTTGTGCTGCTTTCGCCATGCGAATAGGGGACTATGGTTGGGGATGGGACACTAGAGGTCCACTGTTGTAGGTCATTTGGGTTGGTGGATGCTGCAGCTGCAGCTGCAGCCGCGGCGGCTAAAACACGTGGGTGAATATTTCAGCGGGGAGAAGGAGCGACAGAAAAGACACACCCTTCTCAGCTGCCTTTTTTGCGGAGCGAGGTCGACCCTCGAGTTTCCGCCTTGTGCGACCGACGGTGTTTTTAAACCAGTTGTATATTTGCTGTTGCCACCCAGTAGGCCGGGTCAGTACCCGAGGGCGAATGTGGCACAGGACTGTGGACTTGCCTCACGGAAACGTGACTCAGACTCCTCTACACCGATAAACTCGTCGGGGAGGCCAAAGCGCGCGATGAAATCCGAAGCCCGCTCCAAGGCGAATTTCTTCGCATCGCCGCGGATGGAGCCCTGGGATCGTCGCTCAAATTCGGGGAGGTTACTGGAGGTTGATAATGAGGATTGTACTGAAGCAAGAGAGGATACACACCTCTTGAGAAAAGCGAGCTGCTGGTCAGTGTAGGCTTTCGGCAGCCGTGGTTTGTGTACCCTGGGATCGCTCGCCATGGAGCGCTGGGCCATCTGGTGCAGAGCCCAGGATCACTGGCAGGATCACACACACACCAACAATCTCTCGGATTCACCCGAGGTTCCCTCTTCCCACGTGGAATATGCATTGTCTATTAATCCTGATATCTAGTCCTATTAACATATCTGGGTATACTAACACGCCAAGCCCATTCAGTTCTTGGGTTTCCGGCTAACAACGAGATACATCGGAGTGAACAGCTGCACAAACACATCAGCCCCCGGATTCGTCTTCACACTGCGCGAGATCCTACATACCTTACTCTGACCACCTTTTACAAGCGCATCAGCTGCAACCTTGAGCGACTCACTAACATCGTACGTCCCTTTAGGCAACAGACCAATCCATTCCATCAGCCGAATGGCATTGTGGCTGACCAACTTGCCACTCCAACTCATTCGCCACACCGTGATGTAATCCCAGAACGTCTGCGCCTTCCAGATGTCACCTTCCAAGGGGTAGTACCAAGGAATCGGGTCGGGGCGATCAGCGAGATCCTCCTCATGCTCAATTTCAAAGCCAACGGTCTTCAAAGCCTCGCGAGCCATGCGAAGTGGCCGCATTTCGGGAATCCCGTTGCCAAGTTCGATCTGGTGCGCAAGAGCCTTATGCTCAGGAATCGAGGGGTCCCAGTCGTCAGTCATACACCACTCATAAACACCGAACTAATTTTTCCACGTCAAGAAATTGAATCCCGAATAGTGACGCGTGAAAAACGTACAACACCTCCAGGTTTGAGAACCTTGAATATCTCGCCGTAGACACCCTCCCAGGTCGGCGCGTGGACAGTTGCCTCAATGGCATAAACTAAAACCATGCCCTTCAGCGCATACACTTGGTCTAAGAAAAAAAGTCTCACCAGCGTCAAAATAGCCCTCACCAAACTGCTCCGTAAGCTTCATAAAATCGCCCTTGACAAACTGCACTTGGTTTTCCAAACCCATCTTCTTAGTATACTTCCTCGCACGACCAATTTGGAACTCATTGTTGTTCAAGCCAATGATGTTCACATCCGAGAACATGGCAATTTGCCTCGCAGGACCACCGACACCACAACCCACGTCAAGAACCCTCATGCCGGGGCGCAGACCCATCTGCGAGGCGAGGTAGTGCTCATGACGAGCCAAAGAGGCGAGGAAGGCCTCGCCCTTGTAGAAACGGGAGAAGTGGAAAGACTGGCTCCAACCGTATTCATAAAGCTCTGTTGCACCGTCATAGTAACCTGGAAGCTGAATGTAAGCTTGGATTCTTAATTCTAAGTAAAGGTGGATGCTGACCATTGACGACTTCGGTATAGTTGTTCAACCTCTTCTGGTTGTCCTGGTTCTCCTCCGCATTAGGGTCCTCCTTCCAGAACTTGGTATAGTTCTCAATACGGTTATCGACACGGCCGTCAGCACGAGTAGTCATTTCTGAAGGGAAATAGTTAATTCTTGAAATCGATGGGTAAACGAGAAGCAATGAGGTGACGTCGAAGAGGGGAAGAAGATGTCAGAGACTTGAATGGTTCCCTTGCGGGAAAACCAAACTCATCGAGTCCAAGAACCCGTCATTAGAGAGTTTTGCAGACTAAAGTTTTCATCACAGACTCCACCCAAATATACACCAAACCCCACAAGGCCAAACCAAATCCACAAACCGACACAAAAACTCACCTCAAAACAAACGGTATTAAGTAGAAAGACGAAGAGGGGGATAGAAGGTATAATTGGGACAAGGACAAGATGGGAGGCCGAGGTAGAGGGGAAGAGGGAAGAGTGAAATGAGTGTGGGCCGACTTTAAATACGCTAACGGTCGGTGCTCGCGTCAAAAAAGTTTGAGAAAAGAAGAATCAGGTCATTTTGAATTCTCAGACGCCCCGAAAAAAATTAGGTTTTCACCCCTGAATTCTGTGTCACGTGAGTTTGACATGCTGATGTAATGGATCAGGGGGTGACCTTTTGAGGAACGCCCAAATTGACTCCACTAGCACGCTGTGGATTTGTGAAACTGGTGCAAGGTGGGAAGCACTGTCTTGTAGAGGATTGGTATCGCTACTGTGAGACGTTCAGCGGAGTACCATGTGGGACTGCAGCTGGGATTCAAGGCCACTTGCTCTGAGGTTTCGATGCTACCACGACCAACAAACCTGAATTTACGGCCATCCATCTCGTCATCCGTGACGACGATACAGTCAACTCTGTCATAACCCATACCTGTCATAACCCATGGCTCCCGCTGAGGATCAGATTAACTTTGTCGCGCCTTAGTCCTCCCTTATAACCCATATTTTGTTCTAGCCCGAATATGGGACAAAGCGCTATGGGGTATGATAGAGCCGATTGTACCATATACCCTCCTCCCTTAAGCAATCCAACGCCAAGAGCTATGCTATAACTATTCTATCAAAGACAACCACAATCCTACCCATATCCCAGATAGCGAAATCCCAATGGCGCTCGAAGCGGTACATTATTGTTTTGTTGCATTGGGATAGAGTGGCTGAGACAACCCGGGGCGACCTTAAATCTATTAAGTAGTGGAGTGTATCCCTGTGTATCCTGGATCGATGGATTAGGGTGACAACCCGATAAAGGAAGGCGGAAGGATTCTGCTGTGGAGATTGTTTTCGAACCTTATGTCGTGCCTGAGAACCGCTTCTCCACGATGCCACCAAACAATTTTGAACATCTTGAAACCACGGTGCACTTTAACTATCCCTAGCGGTAAGCACTCAAGCTAGTGGCTGCAACTAGCGAATGCTTTATCTTTCACCTCCGATACCTTTTCTCCCAATCTCGACCTGCTCTTGGATACCCCGAACCGCCGTGTCAAATAGCCACCGGAAATCAAGTTCTTTTCACAATGTCTCTCTCACGGCCGCTCAACCGCTGGCCTGTTCACCCTGTCGTAAACACAACGCCCCGTCGATCCCTCATGTACTTCCGTTTCCGAGCTTCCTCCATGCCCCACATCTGTCACTAGCTGTAAGCACCGAAGCTAGTAGCAGCTAGTAGCAGATGCTACCGCTCATCTCCGAGACAATCTTAACCTTCTGTTGGTTCCCAAACAACTCATTGTTGGACATCCTCGAACCACCGCGTCGATTAGCGACTGGACACTGAGTTCTTCTCAAAACCTTCCTTCAGGACTTTCCTTACAGTCACCAACCGTCTTGGCCTTGGCTTATTCTCCCTGTCGTAGACCAAGCTCTACACAGCTCCGACGGCAAAATAAACGTAACAGCAGCATACTACCCTCACCCATTCGATGACATGCCGGTCGAAGCAACGAAGGAGCTGGCCGACCGACCCTACATACACTTCCTTTTTCGATCTCCCGCGCGCCCCACCTTATTCGTTCAACATCAATGTCGCCCACGTGGACCTGCCTTTGGATACTCCTTCTCCAACTCATCTATTTTGTAATCCCCATATCAGCGGCCTTCGCCTGGTCATCTCCTCACTCCCCATCATCTCCTCGGACGAAAGACCAATTTTACACTCTTTCTACCACGATACGTCGTCAGTCTCGAGTGGCATCACAAACTATAGCTCGCACGCCCAACATGCACATTACGTCCTCCTCTACGTCAAAGGCTTGAGGGAGGAGCATCAGTACCATGTCCTTCAGAGCAAAAGAAGCCTCTTCTTGTGGCACGGCGTATAAACCCTGAAGATGGAAATGCAGGGCCTAACCCCTAGCGATCTTCAATCGCTGCTAATCATGTTGCGAACGTCATGGAGATCCGGTCATTATGGGATCGCTTACTACGTTTCCTCAGTCATCACCGCACCTTCTCTTCATAACTTGTCCGACATGACTTATTCTCGGCTAAATTGATATCGCATGGTGTTCTGGATTGTCCGAAGTCCATAATCCTCCCCTGACCTCGTGCATTTGCCACCGGTGTCGTGTTCCTTGTCGCGCGAATGTCAGCAGACCTTTGCGACGTACAAACGCATGACAGAACGTCTGCAATTACCCCAACACCTTCCAAAGAATCCATTCCAGGTCGCCTTCCTTGCTGCGCACGAATATTTTCGAGGTACTATTTTTACTCTCCCATCACACCCGCTCATTACTGAGATCGTTCATACCTAGGGTTTCGTCCTGAGCAACTTCCTAAGGTTCCTAGCCAAGCCCCTGGATGTCTCTCGCCTTCCCATATTCCCTTGTTTTACCCGACTCCACACACAAGAATCGAGTTTTATCGGGTGTCACTCAGCGCAATACCTTTTCCGGATTTTCCAGCCCACGATATTACATCAAATTGGACAACGGATACGCATACACTGGCGGAGGCCTGGCCTTCCTAACCTTGCTTCGCGATAATCTTGACAATGTGTGGTTCTTCTACTCGTTTTGCTCGGATATTTCTTGGTACTTCATCTACTCTTCGTCGTTCTCCCTGCGGAGTCGTCTCCAGAGACGCGACGAGAAGACAACATTGTGGAGTTTACAGATCTGAGGTGAATTATTATTCGGCCGAAACGCGCAAATCAGGTACCACGTCAGTGAAAGGGAGGCGGGGGGTTTAGCATGGTTCAACAGCTCGCCAACGTTAGGGCCGTGTCATAATTTAGAATAGTTGAGAGAATGCTTCTGGTCCACTACACCAGAAATCCTGATCCTGGCTTTGTTTGATCACCCTGGCAACAAACTAAAGGGTTTGAAGGGTCCGTCACCACCACCAAGTCACCACTCGCCGTCCGGCAAATGATGCGTTGTCGTTTGTATTTCCTGTGTTTCGGTTTTTCTGCTGTAATGTCCGCCGTCCCACCAAGTCGAGGAGCGTGGTCACGTTATCAACCAGCGGTTATATTTTTGTGTACCCTTGACTATCGGATCGCAGTCACTGCGGGTGTTCCCATGCCTGTTCGGCATCCTATTGTTTTCCGATCAATTATCGTGTTTCTCTAGGTGCCGTTCTCCGTGAATCACCTTAGCTCCGAGGGGAGCTATTTGACCGATTGGAAGAGAGTCCATGTTGATCATTATGCATTGAAGCTTTGAAGATGTTTTTTTAACCTGTTCTGGCAGTTTTCACGAAATTTTTTTGCACGGCGGTCTAATTTTGCGAGTCCTAAGGGTCGACCATACCGCTTCGTCGAACATCATCGGGTGGAGTCTTGAAGTCATCGTACCAAGAATTTATACTCTCACCGCGAAACCCTAAAATGATAGCCTGTGAACAATCAGATCCTCTGCGCGTTGCTCAATGTTCACTGGGAACCAATCTCACCAAAGTGGACTCAAGGCGAGAAATTTTAGATTTCATCGTTGATGGATCAGAAGGGAACACTAACCGGCCGGTCTATTTTCGACATAAGTATTTTTTGGAGCAGAGTCGAGCAACAAAGGTGACGTTACTACTCGCATCTGGTTCACAAAACAAACAGATATGGGCATTATTTCATCAATCCGCGCGCATCACCGAGTAGAAGAGATGTGTCGCGACATGGTGATGGTCCAAGTCGCTCTATAATCCTCCGGTGTACATGGGGCAGTTTTTTCATCTAATTCGCCTTACACACAGCCTGAGTTTACTTTTATCTTTTGGACGTGAGTATTGGGGTTTCTGTCAAGGTCAGCTTCCGCAGTTTTTATATTTTCAGACTGAAAGACGAAATTTCGGATGAAGTTGTCCGACCTGTGAATGTCTACCTTTGGCCCGTGGCGTTCCAGGGAGTAGATAATTGGGGAGGATTTTGTAAGTGTCCTCCAACGGCCGATGATTTTTAAGTGGTGAGCCAAGCACCAGACGCGTCATGTTACGATATAAGGGTGTACAATAAATATCTTCTTGGGGGGCCTGTCCGGAGAGTGAAACATTTCTCCGTCCCCGGCACGTCTTCGCGAACCGAAAGGCACATTATGTGGTGGAGTGGCAGCTGGTCACTGGCTATGTATATCGGGCCACACAAATACCACAATATGGCCAATGTCGTAAACACATCCCTTATCATCCTGATTAGGCGTAAATGCGGCGTCTTCACATCAAGCACATCAAGCAACTCCTACGACATCTAGGCATTCGCCCTTAAATCCCCAAAAGGCACATCGGCCGAATTATTGGACGTTCTCTGTGAAACAAGACTTACATGTTAGGTGCATATACGCAGAGAGATGACTTTGAAGCCTCGGAAATCGGTGGCTTGGAAGTGATAATGTGGGGTCTGACGCATTTCAACCTTGGCATGATTGTCAGATGACCAGTGTTGTGCCCCCTCGCTTAAAGAATAAAATCGGGTGCTGTTCTTCTCCTTCTCATGTCTTTCAACCGCGAAGAGATGGGAGACGGAGGATGAAGTCTTCGAAGCTGAGAGGCATGTGGCTGAATGTAGATTTGGGATGTTAGTGAGGCGAAGAAGGAGACGGGGTTGAGATTCTATTCACATTTAATTAAAAACTTGATAGTATCACCTAGTGCCTGTCATCTTGGGAACGTTGACAGGTTTGCATATCTGAAGAGCTTTACCCAGCTTCAGCTGAACATCGATTAGTCTATAGAATGACGCAAAAAAGCAACTAGGGCCAGCAAAACGGCAGTTCTTGTTTCTTACCAACTCGCGTACGCTCCTCGCCAGTGTCGGCTTTCAATATTATTGACATCAGGCTCAATAAGATGCAAGATGCGTGATCTTCTTCTTTTCCCATGATGCCTGGAGATCATCGACCTCTAGGCTTCCTTTCATGTGGATTAGTCTGAATTTGCTCAATGCTCCACTGCCCCTGAAAATTAGGCACGATTATCTTTTTGACAATTTCCCCGCACTCGCCTAGGGCTTTGCGGTATTGGGTAGATCTGCAATAGGCTTGGCTTGCTGTTTGAGTAATGCAAAGACCGGAATGATGCGATGGCCCTAAAACGTTTGTGTCAGCCGACGCGTGTTGAAGGGCGTCTAAAAATAGATGGGGAGTTTCTTCGAATTTCCGACGAGCATATTGCAACATACGGAGGCGAAGATTCGAAGAGACGGAGGGTTATTCCATGAATCGCGGCGTAGCTACAAAACTGGTGATGAGGGCCTGCAGCCGACCTTCGAGCAGGTTATTACTGACAGCTGTCATACCCACGCGTGTTAAGAGAGCAGAGAAGAATTCCCACCAGGTCCAATTATGCAAGCATGTGGTACTTCGGCCGACGTGGCCTGGTTTGAAAGGGGATGTGTCGTCGGCTTCTTTGCATCTTAACCGGATCTCAATCTGAGTTCGGCGCAACCAACACTCGTTGGACGGGCACCTAATACCCCGCACCAATCTCTGATATTCCTGTCATTATTTCAACACCATGATCACAAGGATATATCGCATTCTAATTGGGGACAAGGAACCAGGGATACCGTATACGCTGGTGAGTTGTGACGTTAAGGAGGAGCGAGATAAATAGGGTGGCGAGTTGTAGCCTTTTGGACAAGCCTTTTCGCTTCCTCTGTACTCGACCTTGAAGCTTGAGTTGCAGCCTCTACATCATGTCTTCAGACAAAAAGCAATCACTAACGCCGACTCCTGATGAAAAGATCGAAGACGTATCGTCAGAGGAAGGACACGTCTCACCAACCCCTGTCGACTCAGACCGCGCAGCGGAAGAGAAGGCCTTGGTACGGAAGCTGGACGGGCGAATTTTACCCCTTGCTTGTCTGCTCTATCTCTTTGCTTGTGAGTCTCCCTCAGTATCTTAACGGCGATCAGGACGTTGACCAAGCCATCCCAGACCTTGACCGCTCGAACCTCGGTAACGCAAAACTTCAGGGACTCCCCGAAGACGCCTTGGGTGGCGACCCGACGGGCGAGTTGTACGACTGGGTCAATGCAGTATTTTTCATTTCTTATGTCAGTGTGTCCCCTCAACTCCTTCCACTACATCAACGTATGCTCATGCACCCATCTCTATAGATAATATTCCAAATTCCCGCCACTGTTATCTCAAAACTTTTCCCACCACGTATGTGGATGGCGGGTTCAGCTATTGGCTGGGGAGTGTCCTCTACCTTGATGGTAAGCCCGTATTGTCCTTCAATTCAGTCAAGGTTTACAGTACACTCCTCAGTCAACCGCCTTCAACTTTGCTGGGATGATGGTCACTCGTGTAGCCTTGGGCTTCTTTGAAGCCGGGTTCGGCCCTGCTATCCCCCTCTATTTTTGTGAGTAAATAACAGCAATGACAACTTGTTATCATTGATTTATTGCGACCCCTGACAGCGTTCTTCTACACAAAGCAAGAAATGGGCCTTCGAGTAGGAAAAGTCATATTGTGCTTCGTGACCGTTATGCTGATCATCATAATGGATAGATGGCATACTGGTTTGGTTTTGCCGCGGTCGCCGGGGCCTTTGGTGGTCTGATTGCTTTCGGTACCCAACACATTCACGCCCAAGTTCATAGTTGGAGGCTTCTCTTCATCATTGAGGTATGTTATCAACCACTAATTTGGCTGGATACAGTATAGCTGACTGGTGATGACCTTTTAGGGCATCCCACCAGTGTTGCTCGGCATCGTCACGATGTTCCTCCTGCCCAACCGACCCGAGTCTACGACCTTTTTCAACGAACGCGAGAGAAGACTTGCCCTCGAGCGCATGAATAGGGATTCGAGCGGTGATACAGGCGCCACAGTCAACAAAGGTGAGAATGCCGATCCTGATGCATGTGGGATGAGAAGATTGACTATCGCCCTAGCGCATATATGGATGGCAATACGGGATTGGAGGGTATGCGGATTTACTATTTCAGTCGTGATGGAGCCTTGTTTGTTGATTCATATCTATCCAGATTTACACCGGCGGAGTGATCTATTTTGGTCTCAACTGCGCCCTGGCATCCATCTCCGCATTCCTGCCCACTATCATCAAGACCCTTGGCTACAGTTCGTATCCTATCTTCTCTAGTCCAACTTACCTGTGTTGACATTGTTCTAGGTAATGCGCGTGCGCAATTACTCACTGTTCCGCCGTACGCTTGCGCCGCCGTTTTATTGCTTTCATTTTGCAAGGCTTCGGATCGTTTCCAAAGCCGCGGTATTTTCATGGCAATCTCGGCGTCAATCGGAGGCATCGGATACCTGTATGTTCTTCGCGTGACATATTTGCAATTTATCAGCTGATAGACCCCTATAGGTTGATGCTCGTGACACTAAACCTCCGTGCCCGTTACTTTGCGACGTTCTGCATTGTAGGTGGAACGTATACTACCATTGGAATCATCATTGCATGGTGTGAGTATTGTTTGATGTCGCAAGTATCGACGGCCGGCTTATTTGCTCCTGATAGACGCTCACAATTTGGGATCTGAGACGAAGAAGGCGACTGGTATCCCTATGTTCATGGCTATTGGCCAGTGCGGAAGTGTCTTGGGATCCCATATTTTCCCCACTGCCGAAGGTCCGCGCTATATGTAAGACATTTCTTACACGACCTCAGATCATTTACTGACATATTTCTCACGTAAACAGTAAAGGCTTTGCGAGTGCGTAGCGCCAAAAAATTGGCAAAGCAAACCACGACTGACACTTTATAATAGTCCTCTGTGCCCTTGAATTCCTCGCGGCCGTTTGCTCTGTCATCCTCACGGTAAGCCCCTCCCCCTCCTTCCGGCCACATTATCAGCGACTGAACTTGTTGCTAAGATATCCTACCGCTGGGATAACGCCCGCAGAGACAGGCTCTACGGCAAGCCCAAACCCGGTGCGAAGATTAACACCCTGGAGTTGGCGGATAAAGTATGTACATCTGTTCCTGCTCTGGCTCGACGACAGTACTCAACACTATTCACTCCTAGGCACCGGAGTTCCGTTATGTTCCTTGACGGCATACATAAGTTCCGTGATTTTTACAATTTAATACATCCTTGGTTCCGAATTGGATGTCATGTAATAATGTAACTGTATAACTATTCCCCAAGCAACGATGTCGCTCTCGCTTTTGTTGATGATAGACCAAGGAATGTTTGTCCAGTTTACGGCGACCGCAACAGGGGCCGAGAAGGTTTATGTCTTACCCGCCCCGTCAATGCTACTCCCTGTTAACCAGTTGCTAAACAAGAAACAATGTGGGTCCTTCACGTGCCCTTCGTGGGTGGTGTAATTAATTCCATAGGGGAATGTTGTGATATTCAACTGACATGCATCAGCAGTGCATCAGTGTACCAGACCGATTAAGCATATGACGTTGGAAGGCCACATGTCAATCAGTCATCGCCCGAGGCGGGTTTCTCAAACCATCCCCATCAAAATGGAAACGGAATCCAAGAGACTGACGATCCGATGCCGGACTGAGCCACTAGTGGTCTTTACTTTTGATGATTTTTTTGATGCATAGAACCAAGTATGTTGTTTGAGCAAATAGGCCCTCGTTGGTAGTTACAGAAAACACCTAAACGAGTTAGATTGTAATAAATTTTTGATTCCAAAAAAAGATGGGTTAGGTGACGATTGCTGGCCCATAAAATAGAGAATCAAAAGCCTGCGAATTGCGTTCTGTCACTGGCTGAAGAAACCAAACAGACGAGCAACTTTACAGGTAGTGGTGCGTATCTCAAGTTCGCCTAAACCTGGGAAGGCACGTAAGTGGGTATGCAGTGCGATGATGAGGAAGGTCATGGGGCACTTGTTGCGAAAAGGGCAGAATCTGATGTGTGCTAGGAATATCCTGTGTGAGGAAGATCGACAACCGTTAGGATGGATATCTAGGAAACGTTCAGGTGCAACCCGAGATAACTGGGGCGACTAGTAATGGCCCCGTAAAGGGACGGGGAGATGCACATGACAAGTGTTGAACCACCCGAGAGTGGAAATTAGGACAACTCTGAGGGCCACCCAGTGACGCTGAGGCTATAACTCGAAGGGATATACCAACTCCGATCGTGCCAAAATCCGTATACAGGGAGCATGTGAGCGCTTTCGTTTCAGATAGGTCGTACGATTGACAAGACGACGTTTTACGGAATGCGACTCTTTTCCATAAGTCTTTTCCCAGGAAAAGTCCGTTGGAGTGGCCCAGCCGGGTGCTTGCCCTTTTGATGTCAAGCCAAAGCTGGACAGGACGATTCAAAAGAGAACCCACGTCGTAGGAGCATAGACAGCGCTGAAAATATGTATATCTGCCTGAGATCGCGGAAACCATGCTCCAAATCGAACCCCTCAGTCCTGGATCTGTTACGTACGTAGCTTCGGCCGACACTGGAAGGAGTTCCCCTCATCAGTTGCGGGAACGCACGAATCCGACAGGAGTATCAGGTGCATACCATGCCCGCCAAGTTCTCAACCCCATCTAACGTCCGATCTCAAACATCTTATTCGTTCACATTGTTTGTTCCCGTGTTCATTGTACACAATCAAACATAATACAAACTTGCAAGTTGATACCTATTCAAAACAAGTCGGCGATTATAGAGGCGGCCTCAGCAGGGAATTTGGAAACGCTTTCATGACACCAGAAGTCTTCATCCCGGATTCGATAGATTTTGTGTCTTGGGTGAGAGTCAGTAACCATCAAAGTTAGGCAGAAAGGATCCACAAAAGAGCTTACTTGGAGCTGAGGTGAGAACGCAAGCCGTTGAAGTTGAATTTGTTGTCGGATATCTTTTTCTTTTCTTTCGCACCTTCCGTCGGTGGATTGCTTCGTTGAGCATCTGAATTACCCTCATCCTCAGATTTGGCGGTGCCCAAGTTGGCACCCAGAGACAGAGTCTTCCCGGGCGCACCAGAAGGAGCACTGGAACGACTGCCTTCCTGTTCTACCTCTTTTAGCTGCTTTTGCACCAGCTCCTCCTTACGTTTCTTGATGTTGGCACAGTGCTGGCATCCATAATTCACCTTTCCGACCCACTCTTTCGGATCTTTGGAATTCCCCAGTAACCATTGCGTAAGGCCGGGAAGGTTCGGTCGTGGTTTCATGGTAAGAACAATTTCAGGCTGAACGATCTCGACTTTCATAGGGACGGGATGTCGGTGGGAATGTCCGACCTAGGAGTATGTCAGAGTTGGGCAATGGAAAACGCGAGCGAAGAGTTTACGATGCACTCCGGACGTAGGAAGAGCGGCGGGTCGCAACTCATGCAACGCCAGGACGTTTTCTTAAAATTCCAACGAGTTTCTGTCAGTTCTTCTGTCGTAACGTCGAGACGTTCGAGGCAAGTTGTCATGGCAGCGCAGGCCTGTCGCATGCTGTCGGAACGTAGTAAAATCGGATTTGCAGAGTGCTCACCTGCTCATCTTTGACAAAGTTACTTGCGCTCCAGGTCCGAGTCGCTGCCCCCTTTCGTCTCTTCTTCCCGTCTTGCTCTGGACATTGATGGCGACAAGCTCCAGCAAAATCAAGACATTCATCTATTTCGTATTTCCGTTCGACACCACCACAAACCCTGCACTTCCACCTCGCATTGAGACGCAACACCGGGTGAGGCATCCGATGCGCAGGAACCATATTATTCCATTCACTTGAACCGCCCAGGATCCTCAATAATTCGCGTTTCGCCTGTTCTACCCACTTCTCGATTTGCTGTTTGACCATATCCTTCATGAACGTCTTTCCGCTAACGGCGGTTTCCACTTCGATTTTCGCCGTAGCCAAATCCGAGGACTGCAGGAACTGGATTGCGGGGAGCTGAAGGAAAACTGCAAATGGGGGGAGGTGGGGGTAGTATCCAGGTTGCGACATGAGCTTTTGGTAGAACTTCCAAATTTTGTTGCGGCTAGTTTCCTGAAGCCGTTTAACTACCTTACGATCCCTCTTCTCCTGGAGCCGGTGAAGGTCTTGAGCGATAGCAGGTCGCATCCTCTCGAGTTCTGTGATAGGGTTCATGGACCGATGAACCGCAAGGCAATAGTGCCACGACCAACCTTTGTCTGTGATCCTTTCGCGTCGCTTGAGTTTACCGTTAAAAAATTCACCGTATAGTGTGCTGGTGAGCATGTCGGAGTAGTTCCATCCCTCACTCGATGCGAACGCTTTACCTCTGAAGTATTCTCTGAGCCGAGATCCGGGATAAGTGTGAAATACATACCTGGTCTCGTTCTGATTCTTGATGTTATGTATCTCCATCTTCCACTTCCTGTGCCACTTGCGGAGATCGATGCAGAACTACGAAGACTTTAGGCTGCGATCCGGACAGGCGGTTGGTGATTACCTTCATCCAAATATAGATTTGTGCGATTTCTGACTTATCCCATTGCGGTTCTGCCCACACCGGGACAAAGGAGGCGGAGGTGTTGCTGTTATAAATATCATTAAAGCAGAATACCTGTTCATGCATTTACTCCACGTACGACTTCACCGTTCGTGGCATGGCTGGGAGCGTTATCCGCCTTTTCAGCCCTGCATGACCATCAGTTTTGCTGCTGTTGAGTGAGAATAAGCGCAAGATTACAAGGCACGTCCTCCATAATATTGTCTATAGGTGGTCACAGAACCAATCAGCTTTTGTTTTGTTGAAACTAAGGCCGAATTCTCATACCCGGGAGGGGCCGGGATTCGAGACGTGATAGTACTCCTCGCTCGACAATTTCATCCTCAACTACTTCCCTGCGGATAGTCTGGGTGACAAGCAAGGAAATGTGATATGGATTCTTGCACATACCCGGCTAGAGTAGCACAGGCTTCCTAGGCAACATGTTAATAAGAGCCGAGGTTAAACCTGCAGAATACTGACACTACCACATAGGCGGATTCCTGATGCAAACGAATGACACATTCTCTCCGTGGTTTCCCCACAAAACTGTAAACGAGGATTCGAGAATCAGCAGGCCATCCCATTTCATGATGGACATCTCAGCTCACCCGACATACACCCCCGCCGAAGGTAAAAGCGGCATAAGCTGGTTCACTGTAGACAAAGCACTGGACGCCGATCAGCTTTTCACTCGATCCATCATCCTCGTACAACGTCTTGTACGCGGCAGGATCGGGCAAGCCAATCAAAATCCTCATCTTTTTCCAGATTAAGGAAGCAGCCGGGTCCAAAAGCTTCGCGTACAAAGCTTTGCACGTTCGCGCAACAGCAAGGAGATCTCCTGGGCCACCGGTTTGGAGCAATATCTCTTCGAAGATGTCGAACGGTAGGTAGAGAAATGCAGAGGCTTTTGGCACAGCCAGACCCGTGCCTTCTGCAGCCTTTTCTTCCGTACTTGTGTCAACTTCATCAAGCCGACGTTTTTTGCGCGTAGGTCCGCCATCCCTCAAGCCCTTATTCTCCTGGGTCGGACCTCCTTCCGTAACAAGGGGCGAGGTGATACGATCGGGGTGGTTGGCAATGGTCAATTCGGTGATCGAGGGTTCGCGTGAGGCTTCGGTCGGAGAGTCATCGGAAACGACCACCAGATGAGTCTTTTCGGCTCTGATGTCTGTTTCCGCTGTAGTACTCCCGCTCAGGTGCCCCTCAAGCCCATGATCGCTCGATCTAGATGCACTTTCTTGTTGTGCTCCAGGCTCTCCCTCAGGAACGATGTTCGCGGCGTTACTGGGACTGGTGTCGCCATTACAGCCCGAAGAGTCAGCTGACATAGAGGGTAGATTGAGTTGGTGGGGATTTGAAGGTTTTGAAAGCTATCGGTTTACAGCGCGATGCGTTCCCCTTTCACTCTGATTTATCATCTGCTTAAGTCCACTTCTGTTGCAAGGTCACGTGTATCAGCTGTTGTTGTATTCTGCTTTTCTATACCGCTACAAACAAACTGCTTAGACGTGGTGGGCGCATACTAGGCAACTACGCTCCTCGGCAGGGTGTATATATGAATGGTTCAGAGGTGGTGTGCAGAGAAGTCCGGTTGATGTGGTAAAGTTAAACTACAGGCCGACCAGCCTCTGGGTCAACTGCGACCTCTGTCCTGTTGCGGGAGGTCTTAATCTGTGGACGTCACAGTAAGAAGTAAAACCTCAAGTTGCAACTGCCAGTTTCTTTCACGTAACGCTTCGGGAAAATCGGTAACCATTGTGTGGCAGTAAAAGTCTTCATCGCGGATATTGTAAATGTTATGCCTTCGAGTAGGGCGTGAAGTCAGCAGAAAATCGACATCCGTGAGGCCACCACGTACTTGGACTTAAGGTGACATCTGAGACCATTAAAATTGAACTTGCTTTCGGAAGGCTCTTTTTCTGCCTCCTCATCCGCACTGTTGGAAGCACTAGCCACGGTAGCTGGAACTGGACTCGGTTCTCCATGCGTCCGAATGTTATGACAATGTTGGCACGCATAATTAACTTTCCCAATCCACTCCTTTGCGTGCTTCCTATTGTGTGTCATCCACTGCACGAGACCGAAGGTGGTGGGTTTCGGCTTCAATGCAAGGAAAGCCTGATCCGATATCAGTTCGATATCCATCGGGACTGCGTGGCGGTGAGAATGGCCAACCTACAAGTGAGGTTAAAGACGTCCGAATCTGAAGAAACGAAAGAACTCACAAGGCTCTTAGAATGAACCACCAAGGGCGGATCACAACTCTTGCAGAGCCATGACCTTTCCATTCTGCTCCACGCCTCATCGGTTGCCTTGTCTGCAATATCAAGACGCTCAATACACGTCGTCATTACAGCACAAGCCTACCGCCGCCATCAGCACCACACAAAATAGAAAAGACCTCAAGACGCGAAAGTCGTACCTGCTCATCCATAACGAAATTATTCACATTCCAGGCATGACTCGTCTCCCCCTTCTTTTGCTTGTTCCCGCCTTTCTCCTTACACTGATGCCGACAAACCCCATAAAAATCCAAACAACCATCTTCTTCATAATCATTCTCCACTGAATCGCAAACCTTACATCTCCACCACGCATTCAGCCTTAACACTGGGTGCGGCACATTCCGTGTCACTGCCATCTTATCCCACTTCCACTCCTCCTTTCCTTTTCCCTTTCCTTTTCCTTCTGTTGACTCTTTCGCTACCAACGTCTTTAACAAATCCCGCTTAACCCCATCAACCCACTTGAGAATCTGCTCTTTAATCATCTTACTCATGAACGACTTGTTATCGACAGCAGACTTGACCGAAACTTTCGCATTTGATAATTCAGGCGACCGGAGAAGCTGGACTGCGGGTAGTTGAAGAAAGACAGGAAAGGAGGGGAGGATGGGGTAGGTCTCTGGCTGTGATAGGAGTTTTTGGTAGTATTTCCATATGTCAGTGAGGTTATTTTGTCGCAGCTTCAAGACTATTTTGCGGTCGCGTTTCTGTTGGAACGAGTGGAGCTCGCGGGCGATGATGGGTCGGAGCCTTTCGAGGTCTGAAGATAGACTTTGGATGTCAGTGAGTGTTGGGTTGATAAAGGTTATACAAACCATCATCGTCGATGTTCTCGCGTTCCAGAAGTTTATCTTTGAGGAACCGGCCGAATGAGGTATGCTTGAGCATATCCGAATAGTTCCACTCTTCATCCTTGGCAAACTGGCGGCTCCTAGCCAGAGTCAACGAGAATGTGAAGAAAAGAACGTTTATTCTAACCTGCTCTCATTCTGTGTCTTGACCCTATTGATTGTCGTTAACCAATGAAATTGCCACTGATACAAGTCAGCACAAAACTATGCAAACGCATCAGCATTTCTGCAGAAAATCCAACGGGAATCAGCTGTCGGTTACCTGCATCCACACATTATTCCTCGCTAAGGCAAAGGCCAGTTTGAGAGTTGCACCTTCGGTAAGCCGTAGAGGCCCCTTCTTACCCTTAGGCGCCTTGTTCTTTGTGCTGTTCCGAAGATTGTAGCGCGACTTCCCTTCTTTAACGGACTCTAATTCAAGCTCCTGCTGAATTGCAGCTTCAATAACGGAACGACGAGTCACCCTTAGTCCCGCGGGCCCTGAGGAGTTGTTAGAATTCCAGTGATTGGGGAGGGGATTGTTGCCTCACAGAGAACATTAAGACGGTAGTATGTGCCGGAGAAGAGGATATCTGAGGTTTCGAGGACTGGGGCAATCCGCCATGCGACCATGCGTTTAAGATCCCATTCGCCACTGTACTGGACCTGATATTCGTACAGAAAATCCCCCCTGAATCACAGTGAGTGCCAGGAGAACTTTTTAGCAAGTGATATTCACCTCAGCTTGTTACAGCAGAGGGGCTATATAATGATATTTCAAAACCAATACAAAGTGAGCCAAGCGAAGAGCTTACCGACGAACACACGCGCAGCTTCACCGAGTACGAGTCATACATCTTATTTGTGGACTGTCCGCAAATCTGTAACAGAGTCCATTGTGCACCGCCAACGTCAACTCATCATGAAAAAACGCTGCATACCTCACATAAACCGCCATCAAAAACAAATGCAGCATATGCTGGTTCCCTCCCCACAAAACACTGAACACCGGTGATATCTCCAATGATCATCTGCCCACCCAAGACGTCCACGATTTCTGCCCGAAACTCCGCAGGGTCAGGTAACCCAACGGTAATCCTCATCTTCCTCCAAATGAACGCTGCACCTGGACTGAGAAGCTGCGTACATAGGGTTTTGCACGTTCGAGCCACGGCGAGGAGATCAGCAGGAGAGACGGTTCGTAACAGAATTTCTGCAAGGATCTCAAGTGGGAGGTTGAGGAACGGAGAGTGGATGGTCGTTGCCTCGGGGGAGTGAGAAGCGGAATAATGTTGAGCTTTGCATCTAGAATCAGAGCCTGTAGAGCCAAGCCGCGGTTTCTTGGTCGCGGACTCGCCCCTCGCATCGACATGGGTCTTGACAGAGTACGCGACTCCAGTAGAGGTGGCAGATGTGGATGTCAACCCAGTCCCCCCTGCTCCTTCGCCAGGTTTTATTTTATGCGCGTCCAAAGAAGCAGCGATAGTAGAGTCTCCAGCGGACATAGAGTCCGAGGACACGGCTGGGACAGAGAAGCTCGCGTTGGTGGATATGGGTTCTCGAGGTGAGGCTGAAGGGCGTTTTAGTAAAGATAATTAGGGCGGAGTGCTTCAAAGTCACGGACTCATTGAAGGGTGTACTGAGGGATCTCTGAGTGCAAATTCAAGAGGATTTCAAAGAAGTGTCTGGGTATCCTGTAAAGATGGTAATGGGTTGGCAAGACTTCACAAATGTCGAGGCTGTTCTCCGCTCTCGTTACATTCCATACTAAGCTGCATGCGGACGGCTAGTTCACAGTCACAGTCACCTGACCGTTTATTCACGCGTGCATATTTACTACTTACTCTATATGGAATACCATAACCACAGAAAAGATTAGAGCCAAAGGGAGAAAAGGGGAATGCAAAAGGGTTGGTGATCGGCGCATACGACGGCTGAGTGGTGTGCAAGAAGGGTCAAGTCAGATTTCGGGCGAGAACACGAGTCAGCTTATACAAACGCCGCCATGATTTGGGTTATCTCTCATGGATTGGAGGGGCTTTCTTTCTGAGCGGACTATGTCCCGAAGGAATGAACAGCGGGAGGAAATACCACAATACGGCATCCGAACTTTCACGGCGCGTATCCCCATCGAAACAACATCAAACGACGTACATATGTATGGCAGAATACTCCTCAGGCTTTCAGGAACCAGTGGGCATCGCGACCCGTAATGGCCGAGCACTCCTCTGCGCTTCTCTGCATGACCATAGACGACCGTTCGTCTGGGGACTTCGGGAAATTGGCGCCACTACTTGGCCACTACACTAATGATCAGAGCTATTCTTTCTTTCCCTGATGCAAGTAGACGTTACATTCCGAATTTCCACGATGATGATCATGATGAAATCCTTGAGGTCCCGCGGCACTCGGAGTTTGTTGGCTCCGATTCTTCTCTCTACGACCATCAGAAAAT
Organism: Podaxis sp. C-F-92630; assembly: GCA_018524945.1. Lineage (NCBI taxonomy): Eukaryota > Fungi > Basidiomycota > Agaricomycetes > Agaricales > Agaricaceae > Podaxis > Podaxis sp. C-F-92630. The sequence goes on from JAEUWS010000137.1 coordinate 102,622, forward strand.
GCACTTATGCTACCCTGACGCACCCATTATCCTGTGATGTGAGTATGACGAAGTCCACGGTCGGGGTGTTTCCCCACTAATGCGAAGTAGACAGGATAAGCCTCATATTTAAAGAAGCTGGGACACAAGGGCTGGACAACTAGCGTTATACTTATGCCTACGAGGTCTCCATATAATCGCCTAGATAGTATGATGAGTAAATAAGGTACTTTCGACTGAGAAAAGGAAATGGAATACGGAGATGAGATCATTCTATGACGTTGATCATGTAAACTCGTGCTGACTCTATCCCATATATAACAATAGTTCCAGGCGCAGTGGGTTATGAGGGACGGAGCGAAAATATTCTCTGTCGTGACGAAATTGCGACGACCCGAACTTTTGTCGGCACAGGGGTCGAGCTTCAGCACTTCGGTCCCCTTCAGCCATACAGGATCCAAGTTCGTACCCGCGGCCCCATCCAATTCCCTGAAACGCGAACTACGTAATGCCATTATTTCACACCGAAACGCACCTACATCAATAGCACCATGACCCATATCCGAGTCACCATGTGGCCATTTTTGTTTTGGAAGGCGCGGATGCACATCATGTTCTAGAACAGCAGGCTGCTCTCGTATGAAGGGTTACTAATAGCTATGCAGTATCTCGGCCTCAGTTGACCAAGAACCTCAGGTTTCAGCTCGATCCCTGCAAGAAAACTGGCAACCTGGCATTGTAACTATTGTAACGGACCACTCCACTGATCTCACTCCCCTGATTTCTACGTAGTAGATGAACCGTATATACATATTCACATGATGTCCAGTTTCTCGTTACACCTTCATGCCTGAGCTTTTGGTATCACTCACCCACACCTTTCTTCTCATATCTGTGAGCACCAGACTTACCCTTATTCATAATTTATACTGACTCTGTTTTATCCACTGGCTGGCAGTATTGTCAAGGTATGTCCAGGGAGAAACCATCGGAACTCGTCTCAAGTTCTGGCTCTCCAGTCCTCGTTTGCGACCATCTTGGGACACTGGAACGCGAGGTCGGCATGTTCCCGAAAGGATCTTGTCGCAACTCACACCTCATTCTATGAAGATTAAGCTCACTCGGAGGTCAAGATGGAGTCTGGCTAAAATTATCTCGCGATATACCCCACATGTCGTTTTAGCTTTGAATATTACTGGTGGGTTTTTCTTGTCCTTTGAAACTCATAGAAACAATCCTCTCCTAGTTTCTCATTTGCAACTTACGCCTACCAGTGGTGGGACTAAACGCGGTGATGTCAGCACCATTATCGGAAACATGGTTTTCCTGACAGAGTGTAACAATCACAGCAATGTAGTCTCCTAGGCAAACCGTTAACCTGTATGTGGTAGCTATCCTGGCATTTGAAATCAGCACAGGGACTCACATAGATTTAGGGCTCTGGACCTTCGGAACGACAAGCGCAGGGGGTCAGGCTACATTCTCGAAATGATTCCAGTTGTAATTGTCACCAATGTTTGGGCATCTAGCATTCTTCTGCTTAGAGGCCTACGCTATATGCACTCGAGATCGGACAGTGCTGGTTCTCTTTTCCATATCAGCATCTATGAGTCGTGGATCCCGGGTTTCTGTTTGACAACATATGATAGCTTCCTCTCAGATAACAGTCACTGCCAGAATCGTGATAAACGTCCTGCAGAGCCTTCTAGGTGAGTGCCTTCGGTGACAGTTCCTATCTGCAACCTCCTTATGCCATACTTCATCCCAAGAGTTCAAAACGGTCCCATTTGCAGTACCAGGGCGCTTCGTTGTTACCAACAATGCGACAGAATTTGTGATTGCTACAGCATGGCCACTTATCAACGAGGTATCAAATCTTTGCAGCTGCGTAGGCAAGTATCATCGTCCAATTGGCTTCTCAGCGCAAGAGAACTTGATGGTCTTTCCCCAGTCCTTATGTCTTGCATCCTCTTCGTGCGATACAAACGCTTCAGATCCGGGCTTGGAATGACCCCAACTATCAACAGGATTTATCAAGGAGCCCTTGTGTTTTACCTTACACAACTTCATGATGTCGTCCTTATGGTACTCAAGCATTATTTATTCTAATTCCCCCCTAGTCTGCAATATCCTTCCCATCATACTTTACCTGGCGAAGACAGATGTTGGTGTTCTGTCGGTTGTCATGCTAATGTGAGTCCTAGTCCACACAGCCCCAGTCAATACTTATTTATTGATGGGTTTCGCGATACAGGACAAACCCTGCCTGGGCCGCCATCATCACAGCGCGAGCCATCCTCGACATACGGCAGATTGGAGCAGGGGACTCTTATACAACGACAATCTTCCACACAGTCGCGTCAACAATTAGATTCCGCACGGTATCCTCGCTGACTGAGGACAACGATCCTACATGAAGTCGTTGGGCATTGGTTATCATCTCTCAGATAATATGTAGGCTTCCAGCAACCCCCACTAAACGTCGACTAAGTCACTAACTCATCGCGTCAGGGATTCTCTCTACAATGATCTGCTCCCTTCAATAGCTACCCCAACAGCGGAGAAGCCCCCCGATATACCGCTAGCGTAGCGTCCCCGTCCTCTATAGAGTCTCAGGGTGGTATGCAACCGAGAGTAGTAGCATCACAATGAAGCCCATCCAGCCCAAAACTATAATCGAAATTAAAGGAACATTCAAATTAACTTGTAACATCAAGGGGTCACGCATGGAAAGTAATATCCCACAACCTCACGATCCCATCCGCACCAGCGGTCGCAAGTCTACTCGGGCCAACCCACAACACGCCATTAACACCATTCGAGGCCGCGTTCTTGATACCGATATACTTCAACGGCTTCTCGACACTCCAGATGTATACGCTCGTGTCAAGGGAGCCAGATGCGACATGCTTAGAGTCGGATGTCCAGGAGAGGGAGTGGATGCGCGCGGTGTGCATTGTCCACCGGCTGGTTACCATCTGTGTCGAGGGAATGATAAGCAATGGAAGAGTGTGACGGAAGAAAGGAGAAGAGGCAGACCTCTTTCTTTGCGACATCGTATAGGACAATCTTTCCGGCAGACTGAGGAAGATATTAAGAGCGCTCAAAACAGATGCCAAGGAAGCTGAGTACACTCACATCACCGGCAGCAAGATACTTCCCATCGGGCGAGAACGCCAAGGCAGAGACCAGGGCCCGATTGTTCTCAAGCACACCTGTCTCCTTCAAAGACTTACCATCCCATTCATGGAGCCGCACTTTGTTATCCTGCGGGGTACATTAGCCTCTTCTCAGACATGATGCCTCCCTCAATAATTGCGGCTCACTTCTGCACCAATAGCAACAATTGCGTCACAAGCCGCGATGGCACTCGGAGCATACTTCGGCTTCAAGTCAAACACCTTCTGGTTCGAACGGAACGCTTCAACAGTGCCGATCTCCGCTACAAAGACAGTCGAGTCGCCCGCAACAGCGATAGACTTAGGCTGGGCAGCGGTAGGCGCCACGGCAGGTCTATAAACGAAGTATGAACCCATGGATCCAAGGGCGTTTTCGACGAAGAACGACTTACACGAAACTGTCGCCAGATATCTCCCGAACTTTATCGTCCCATCCGATGGAATGGACGTCACCCGAAGGCGAAGTTGCCAGCCCGGACACGTATGTTGAGTGGTTCGTGCCTGACACTGACGCAGATTCTCCATCTGCCAGAGAGTATGAATATACACGGCCCGATGCGGTACCAGCGAGGAAGGTATCAGATTTAGCTGGCGTGATTGCGTTGATAGCGGTTTGTGGGGCCTGCGTGCATAAATGATTGAGGAGAAGCTGGCAAGGGAGCGCAGCCGCGACTTACGGTGAATATCCTAGCGGGCTTATCGGCCGTTCTGGGATCAAAGACATTCAGATCCCCGCCCAGCGACAAAGAGACAAGGTTATTCTCTCCGCTCCAAGTATTACCTAGTTGTTGATCGTCAACTCCAGATCCAACGGTCCATGTCGTAGTCGCCTTGCGGGCTTCAACGTCCCCTGTAAAGCAAGATGGTATGATTTTCAAACCAGCGTCTTTTGAGATGATGGTCACCTACACAACTTGACGGTCTTGTCTGCAGACGAGGTGAAGATGGACTTGCTATCCGGGCTCCAAGAGACAGCGAACTAAATACCCAATCAAAATCCTATGGAAGAAAAGAATGAAACCAAGATAGCATACAATGCTTCCTTTGTGTGGACTATCCGTGATCTCCGCGGCGGTATCACCAGTCTTGCCATCATAGAGGAAAATCTTCGAGTCGGAACCGACACTAGTCGATAAGTCACCCGATGGGGAGAACTTGACGTCTTGAACGAATTTCGTGTGAATTTTGATGAGCTGAAGTGGGAGACAACATCAGATCCCCGCAGGATGGCAAAGTTAACGGAGATGAATACCTTGTCAAACTTGAAAGGCGGTCCTATCCAAGACTAAGCTTCCTATCCAGCGTCAAGTGGGGTGCAATACCTACCTTGGTGGAAAACAATGGTCATATCATCCGAAGCAGTTGCAGCTCTGTACGGTCTCTGTTGGCGAATCGAAACCGCATTGATCACCTTGGAATGTCCACTAATATCTCCAGTCGAAGTACCAGTGTCCATATTAAAAGCATATCCAAATCTACAGCAACGAATCAACAAACTCCGAAGAAAGAAGGGAGAGACGGAAAACGCACCGTTCACGTCCATCACCAACCGCAATAATCCTCTTACTCTCCCCATCCCACGCAAGATCATTTCTTCAACCCCAGACCGAAACATCAGCACTCAAAGAACCAAATCCAAGTCAACGGAACCCACATCTTCCCAGAGATAACCTTATATTCCCCCTTCAATGTCTGATCTTCACCGACCGTATCCCAGATCCTCACTTCCAATACCCTCCTTCATATTCTCACAAAACCAAAAAAGCCAAGAACAAACTCACCAGTCCCATTAACATCACCCGAAGCACAATAATATCCCGAGGGCGAGAACCTCGCAACCGTCGCGTTATGCACATGGCCTAGGTAGGTCGTCGCGCCCGTTGAAGGTTTCTACACACCACATAGAGCAAGTCCAGAGCAAAATAACAAAGAATCGGCAGAAAAGAGCGAGTGCCGATGAGTAGGTGAGGTAAGGCCGTAAGTCCAAGTCATCCAGGGATACGATTAGGGGCAATAAAAAGAAACAAAGCAACCCACACTCAGATCTCTTATCTACACACATATCGTTCACACCATAACATCAATCAGTCGCCGTTCAAAGTACTCAGTCCCAGACTCACGATAACAGTCTTCCCATTCGTATACACAACCTTATCCTTATACGAGCTGATCTTGGTCGCCGCTCCGCGCGTGGTTACAGGGTTCGAAGGAAAGAGGCCACTAGGTTTGTACGACATCGTGGTTCAGAGTCAAAGCTAAAACAAAAGCAAGTGGGGGGTAGTGATCAAGCCAGTACCAACCCAAGAAAGACGGTTGCTTAATACGTCCCGTCGCGTGCAACTGCGATCAATACTGCGGCCTTTGCACTCCCCTCCGTTCCGGCTTGCCTTGCGACTGGCCTCATTCCCCGCAGACCAAAGTACAACACCGCCTTCACTTAAACGGATCCAAGATACCCAAGACACAGCGGGAAACCGTCATGATAATTCGTCACATGGTCGTGAATATATATACCCCAGCACTCTAACAAAAAAGGCAACAACAATCATCATAAAACTCGGTAAGAGGTCGTAAGGCGCGATCCCATAGATCGCGTACTGGTGCGCATGTACATGTGCGTACGTCGGCAGACAGGTAGGTAAATCAACAAACAAATGGGAAAATATCATCAAGGGAGACAGTAGTGGATACGTGGTAATCAGAGAGAAAGACGCTATAATGGGTCAATGAACGGTAGCTAACTAGGGTGATGTAAAGGGGGAAAAGTACCAACAAGGCTAAAGTGATACTTCCGAGGGGATATGCAGAAAAGATACGAGGTAAAGGGGTAAGATATACTGGGGCCGTGTACAGACTCTTACCGAGTCAAAAGAGATGAAATCCAGGACCAAGCAGGAACAAGAGGAAAGGTAACGGAATGTAAGACAGGATATGAATGGGAAGGGAAAGGAAGTGGTCAGTCAGGACAAGGGTAAGAAATAGGGCAAGGAGGGAAGAGGTATATGAGGAGGAATCCGGCAAACCACCCGACGTTCACTTGGCAACACCAAGGCCTAACACTTTATCCTTCAAAATCGCCGGATAGCTATTCATCAAATGCGCGAGGGCCCTCAAATCCTCCTGATCCAATAACGCAATCGTAATCTTCGGCTAGACGCAACGTCAGCTATTGCATAAAACAGCACGAGGTGTATGTAAAAAAACTTACAGCACCCTTGACGCCAAACGACTTGATGACTTTGAACCTACAGAAACCAAATCACCAGTCAGCACCTCCAAACAAAATCAGAACAAGATCCACGCACAATTTATCACCCAACAGCTGCTTCTGCTGTTGCATAGGCTTACCCTCCAAACTATCCACAAACTCATCCGTCGTCTGCACCACAATCGGGTCCGCCTTCGCAACAGGTAACACCACATCAGGCTCATTCGCAATCTTCACAATCTCCATCGCCGGCAATTTAGCCAGCGCCGCTACAGTCCAACTCTTCCCACTCGCACCTGCATTCGTCGTTGTACTCGCGGAACCAGCAGCAGCAGAAGGCGTAGAAGGCATAGGCGAAGCGGCCGCCGACGCGCCTCTCGACGACAAATCGGGTGTCCTAGGGCTCTCCTCCACCCTCGTGGCCCCTGCAATCTTCTTCGCCTGAGGTGTAACTGGAGTTGTTTTGGTAGGTTCGATAGGCGTAGCCCCTTCAGGACCATCGTCACTCTCCAAAACCATCTTCGCATCTACCAACTTGGCCCTCAACACCTCCGAATTGAACAGACACATCGCCCTCTCCCTCTTTGGCAAACTCATCAAAAGGTCCGTCAACTCGCTCTGATTGTTCCTTTCGAGCTTACATACAGCCTGATAGATCCTATCGCGCTCCGATACGGGTGGTACGGATCCCGAAGGCGAAGATGTACGAGGGGGAGTGGAAAGTGCCGCATTAACCGAGATAGGCGTGGATGGGTGTTCTGGAGCGCTCGCGGTGGCGTCTGGATTCGCAAGGAGGGAATCTTGAGAAGGCGTCGCGGAGGGTGCGGGCGATTGCGATGGTGGCGAGTCGACAGCCGTAGGTTTCAAGTGTTTCGCTTTCCAGGCCTCGACCTGGTCTTTCAGCCTCTCCGGATCCTCAATAGTCTGAAGAACGTCACTCAAGGAGGCCGTCACGAGCGAATCTACAAGTGCATCCATCTCGCTCGAAGGGACGATGTCCAACGACCTCACACGACGCATAAGCTCGCCCGTCAACACCTCTTTGCGTACCACAGGGGTCAAGGATGCAAGATCATCATATCGCATTGGGAGATTCAGCGTGCCCGAAAGCGCAGCCTACATTCAATTACTCATTATGTCAACTACTCCAATTGGATATGGCAACCACTCACGTTGTAATAGCTCCCTGATCCACGCCTTCCCCTCTCGGGGCGCTCATTGTAACTAGCCTTTGGTGATCCGAGGATCGAAGGGCGTGTACGAGGGCTGGACCATCCACCAGCTATAGTCTCACCTGCATCACTAGCGGCGGGACTGGTGGCCCCACTAGAACTCCTAGGATGTCCATTATGGCCTGCGTATCGTTGAGCAAGCTTTTCCTGGCGTAGCTGTTTAGGCTCGTGTAGGCGTACGACGATCGCCTTAGATCCCAGTTGTGCTCCATTCATGGCATGCATGGCCGCAGCGGCTGTTCAAACCTTGAGTTATACATGCACTGTATCAAGAGGTAAAGAGACATACCTTGATCGGGCGTTTGGAACGAAACAAAACCAAACCCTCGACTTGCCCCAGTCTCATCTCTCATAACACGGGCACTATCATACATTCAGCATGATGCCCCAACATCTCGAGACATCAGACCACACAAACCTGACGATTTGACCAAACTACAACGGCACTTATCAGACAAAGATCAACGACGCCACAAAGACCCTCTCACCTGACGGAAATGCGTGAAAAGTCCATTGGAGTCAATCTCGGAGTCTAAATTCTGCACCACATGCGCGTCAAGAACGCCACCTCGTTATCAATGGGCATATCTCGAACCTTGCAGAACAGATTACAGGGGTCAATCAGTCCGCTGTGACTGGCTGATCCTGGGCCGCTAAGAGGCGCCAACTGCACCTGCTGCCCAGGCCCATGGACGAACGGGCCTGGAGATCGAACAGGAAACGGCGCAGCACGCGGAGGCGAGTACTACAAACCAACCAAACCACATGTTAAATATACACACATACACAACGGATGCCCGAATCCAAGCAATAGCAATAAAAACACGCACCTGAGTAGGATAAGGCGTATACTGTGGACTTGTAGGAACAAAGCTCGGCGCAGCAGCATTGAAATCAGTCACAGTGCCACTGGTCCTCCTTGGCGTATATAGCTGCACCGCAATATTCTGCCCCTCCACCTCTGCACAATGCATCGCTTCTTCCGCCTGACGGGCGTCTTCCTCACTCCAGAATTCCACCACTCCTGTATCGGGACCGAATTGTGTATGTGCACGAACAGATGCCAAAGCACCAAAACGTCTAAAGAGGTCATACAGCTGCGAATCGGTGTATCCGGGCGGAAGGTGCTTGACAAGACGAGGGTGTGCCTGGGGTGGCGGGAGGGGTGTCGGTGGATTGGTGGGAGGGAAAGGAGAGAGAACGAGTGGGACGGGAGGGGTGATGTTTGGGATGGAACGCGCCTGGAGGACGGCGAGTGCCTTCTCGGCTGTTGGTCAAAGGGCACAGGGTTAGTACAATTGAGAAACACGTGGAAATGAGGCGTTTTTGTGAAAGGGGAGGGACGGTGGATAGGAAAGTGGTAGACAAACCTTTCTCTAGAAACTTGAACTCAATCGTGCCCGAAACAGGATTGCCAGTGCCATCGCGGTTGATTTTAGGTCTGAAAGGACCATAGCCTGCAAGGGCTGTTGCGAGAGCCTCATCGGAAATGTAGGCTGGTAGATTGGAGATGTAAAGAACGGGCTCTGCGAGGTAGGGATGTGGATGTGCCTGGGGAGCCTGATATGCGGAGTCTTGGTTGAGGTAAGAGAAATCCATGGTATGGAGTGCCCGGGGGTGAGAGCGGACAGATTCAGGACAGGACAGGCTGTGGGCAGTGGCCTCGTCCAGGATAAAGTATTCCTCTCAAAAAGTTCTAATACTACGCTTATGTAATCATCTCTCATGATCTATCTATTGTCACAAATAAATACATTCTATAGTCTATGCCACAACAAGTATCTTCACTGCAAAGAATAAGCACCCGTCGTCCAGCAACAAAAAAACAATGAAACGTACAGGATGTCGTCGCCGAGCAGATATACTGTGTGTCCGGCGATGCAATCGTACAAATTCTCGGCCTGTTGTTACACGTCGCTTCCCAACTCCGAAAAGATGCAAGATGTATGTAGTTATGCTGAACTCTCCATCAGTCAAAATCCCGTGAATTATTGTCACGACTCACCTGAAAGACTGACTTGCATCATCATCATGTGTCGTCCAAGTCGTAAGAACATCAGAACCTGATGACGGTATTCTTTCCAACGTAGTAGCACCAACCACCCTCTGCACAACATCCTCCCCAACACCTCCCGTAACCTTCTCATCCACCGGAGCAGCCGCGACAAACATAGCAAACATCGCAAGCAACATTACAACAAACTGAAATCTCCAATACATCTCGGCCGTGTCGTGTGTCGTGTCGTGTATCGCGTGTGGGAAGGGTAGAGGGAGAGAAGGTGGCGCGTGTGTATGGCGCAATCCCAGACAAGCCCCGACCGAGGACTAATATATACCCAACAAGAACCTTCGCCTTCTCAAAAAATTAATCACCCAACCAACCAAGTAGAGCTAATCCCCAAACCCACTTTCGCAGATATCCCAACCGAATCTTTCCGAATCCCACAAGTTTCTTCACGTTAAACGTTAAACCTTGCTCCACCGAGCCACTGCTGCTGAACGATCCAAAAGAAGCTCTGAGCGCAAAGTAGCAGTAGTAGTCCCCCGCGGCAATGAAACCCTACTTGGCAGCAGGAAGGGAATCAAGACTCTTCGAATCGCACAAAATTTCTCGGCTTTATATATCTCTCCCTCGGGAAGCTTGCCAGACCCCTTCCCCTTGCGTAATGTTAGAGGGTGGCGGTACCACGAGTATTGCGCCCAGTTCCCATCATTGGCGACCTCAGGATCTATGTATGAGTAATGTCCGTGTCGGCCTGGAGATTTACGTTACGAATTCGGTGCGCCCAATGACATTTTTAGATCATCTGGCATCCCTCAACGCCGCGTTTTCGGCATCAGTCCGACAATGTTTTCCATAGTCACCAATCACGCACCAATAATAACATACGCAACGATCAAATCATCTCTTCTACATTGGTCATTCCCACAACAAACTTCGTATCCTGGCCGTCCTGTCCGCAAGGGGGTTCATGTTCCCATCCGAGTCATTAATCAGGTAATTGCGAAGACCTATAAAACAGTAATGGCATGAACACGCACTTTATGCTCAAATTGCGCGAGTCTATCTATGATAAAATATTTGAATGCATGGAGTTAAGATAGAAGAGGTCAGAGGATATTTGATCGCGAAGGAATCATGTCATGTCATATCACGCTCAACGTTCAACCCCTTTACTACCCTTGGCGTACTCCGAAACAGCCGGTGGCAACGGAGCTGAAGACAAAACGCAACCAACAGACCGCAGCGGACAGCTCACGATGAACAATGGACAACGGATGACCTGTGCCCAATAAGAGCCAAAAGAAGAAAAGAATATCATTCCAATACCACAACCAGACGACAAACAGGCAACCAACATACCCAACTTCAAACAATATTAGTTCATCACCAACGCCAATGATGTATCCATCTCCGACGTCCACCCCAACTGTCAAGTATTACCACCCCCAAGTCCCACAACCACCGCACAACCACCCGAGCACGTATCCCGTCCACTTCATTCATCATCAGCAAACCCCACATCTGGATAATTCTTCAACGGATCTTTCCTCAAAGCTTCCGCCTCAGAACTCGGAGTTGGCGCCTTCAATCCAGCCTTCTTAACCTTGATAACAGAATCTGTCGCGCCCAAACCAGGTGACGCAACCCCCGCCACTACAGAACTCTCCGTCGCCGTCTATAATTAACCCAATGTGAATCTCATAAACGTCACGGGGTAGGATTCCCAAAATTCGAAGGATTGACTAACCTCATCTCTAAACGGTGTGAATCTTGGCGTTGCCGGAGGTCCTGCCGTTGTCGTAGACGACAAAGACGCAACGCACCCATCAGCACCACGCTCCTGACCATCCACATCCGAATCCACGAACGGCACAAACGAACCCTTCGCCGGCGTCTTAGGCGGTACACCCGTACCTACCGACGCTTTCCTTTTCGAAGCGGGTATAGTAGACGGCGGCAGCATCTCTTCCGGTCCAGGATCCCTATACACGGCAATCTTCGAACTCGAGCTCGATGCAGCGGACACAATTCGTTTACTCTTCCCAGCCTGTTTCAACGTCGTCCCACCGAGCTTCTTCACCTCCGGCACGTTCTCCTTTACCCTCGTCTTACGGGTTCCCAGATCCTGCCAAGCGTCGGCTGATGTCGCTTCTGCAGCGGCTTGTGATTCCTCGCCTGTTGGGTCGACGAAAATTTGGAGTCGGGAATTTGGTGTGTTTAAAGAGGAGGCCATTGGGACTGGAGTCGAGACGCTTCGGGATGATGTTCTGGAAGTGGAGGTGAGGGAAGAAGGGGTACGGGAGGAAGAGGAGGAGGAAGGTTTGAGAGAGGTGGTCGCGAGTGCTGGTCTAGGTTTCTGCGAAGACGTCGCAGGAGGGGCGGGTGGAAGCATCATATTGCTCATCATTCGCTTCTGGAAGTCATTGTATCGTTCTTGTAGGTGGTCCAAAGGAGCAGCACGTCTCGCAATACCTAGACTATATGCATCATCTGCCTCTTTTCGCCTAATGAAACAAATCAATTAACACGGGGCGAATTCTGATAAACAAGACGCACCGGCCATCTCTCTCCAGAACCGCCGCATACTCTTCATACAGCAACGCAAACCCCGTCCCGATTTCATTCGCAATTAGAAACTTATAAATCACAACCGGCTTCTCAACGTAACTCGCATACAACAACCACAACTTCAAATATTTCACATCGCTTCTCCACCTACCCCCGGCATGATCTTTCAACACCCTCGTTGCCTCCTCCAGCAATTCCAACAGTCCCGACTCGGCACTATGCCCTTGAGGATAATTATCCAACGTCCAGTTAACAAACGCCCAATAAGCATCTAGGGCATCAGTACCACCAGAGTTGTCATCATCATCATCGTCACCAGCAAGCGCAAGTTCGACATTGATGCGAAGGCGGTTACGTGTAGCCGAGAGTTTAGCTTCTCGTTGAGCGTGTGGAGTGGAGAGGATGGCGGAGAGGGCAGTTACGCGACGGCCGGTACCGAGGGGTTGGACGTTCTCTTTTGCGGCTTCGAGGACGTCACAGTCGACAATGGTTGGAGTGCTGTCTTGGAACACGTCGTCTTGGTCTGTAGGGAGCATGGTTCATGAGGAAATCAACGCATCAGAGTTTGTGCACGAACCTCAAGGCTTTCTGCGGCGCGTCGAACGAATGATCATGTGATCGAGTCACCTGAACTGAGCGCTGCAAGCCTGATCATTGGGAAATTGGGAATCTACACGGAAGGGCGCCACCCCAGCCGGAGCGGCATCAACGGGAACATGTAGGCAGAGTAGGATTTTGGGAGTTATGGAACTGTGAGGTCATGGGACGTTACTCAAACAGTTTAATGCAAGATCGTTGCATCACGTCATCCTTCATTGCATCTCTTTTACTGGGTTGTGGACGGGCAACAGGGGAGATGTGTATCGAAGCCGTGGGAGGAGGAGAACGGCGAATAGCAGTAACAGAGCTAGACGCCCTCCTGCCTTCACACCCAACGCTCTTGAATGACTCTCAAAGACCGTATTTTTATTGGACTCTACCTAGCTCAGCTCTGCCTGGCACCATACCGCCCGCAGACACGATGTAGGACTATGCCTAACGATCCTAAGTGGCCAGACAAATCCACTTGGGACCATTTCAATGCCTCCCTTGATGGCCGCCTCATCCGCACTGTCCCTATTGCCTCTCCATGCCATGGACCAAATCATGATGCCGCCAAGTGCGATATCATACGGAATAAATGGCATGTGCCCGGGCCACAGTTCGTCAATATTACAACTTCGTCGTTACTTCATATCTAACACCGTGTTCGTTTTATACAGTGTGGAACATCCATCATCCATCACAGCACCTGTCTTCCTAAACAAGAGCTGTGATCCATTCACCACCGTGAACGATCAATGTATTATAGGAGCCTATGTTCAATACTCAGTCGATGTAGCGACACCAGATCATGTTATCAAGACGCTTGCATTTGCAAAGAAACATAACATTCGATTCGTAGTAAAGAATACTGGTCATGAGTAAGTCCTTGGGTCAAGCCCTTCCACAAGGCTGATACGATCTTGCCCAGCGCCATGGGTAAATCAACTGGTGCGGGGGGGTTGGCGGTCTGGATGCATCACCTCAGAGGCATCGAGTGGATCTCACATTATGCAGGGACCGGTTACACTGGACCCGCCGTGAAAGTCCAAGCTGGGGTTACTGGAGGTGAACTAAATCTGGACGCTGAGAGCAGGGGACAAGTTGTTGTTGCCGGAGGATGTCCCGTAAGTCCTATCCCTCGAGCCTTTTGGTTCGGACACTGGTGATGACGGAAGCCAAGAGTGTTGGGTTTGCAGGAGGCTACATACAGGGTGGTGGCCATTCTCTGCTGAGCTCCTTGTACGGCATGGCTGCAGATCAGGCTCTGGAATTCGAAGTTATCACCACTGATGGTCGGTTCGTTCGTGCATCGCCCTATGAGAATGTGGACTTGTTCTGGGCATTGAGTGGCGGAGTGGGTCATTCTTACATCCAGTTCTGATTGGTCATACATACTGACAGTACCGGACGACAGGGAGGGGGCACCTACGGGGTCGTTTGGTCTGTCACGGTTAAAACATATGCCAATATGCCTGTTACGACCCTCTGTGTGACATACCAGCCCCCATCTTTAGATAAGTCCACTCTGGATGTGCATTGGCAGAGCATTGCCGCCTACTTAAAGGAGTCGCCCAAGTATCTCAACGCCGGTGCTTTTTCCAGCTCTACCTTCAACAATGCCTTTTTCCAGGTGGCTGCCTTCTTTCCGAAGAAGACTCCCGAGGAGGTTACCGCCTTGACTCAGCCGTGGTTTAGTGAACTACAGGCCTTGAACATCACTCCACCTGTTTCAGAAATTGTGCAACACCCGACCGTGCTCAGTGCAATAGCAGCGATAACCAAGGCTTTCGGTGGAGAGATCCTCATCGGACTCAGTATCACGGGAGCACGGATTCTACCAGAGAGACTCTGGGAAACCGAGGAAAGCCTGGCTCAATTATTCAGTACCCTGCGAGGAATTGTCGATGACGGGGGCACTGTTGCTGATGCTGGTTTCAATCCTACGAGGGAAGTATCTGGCAATCCAGATAATGCAGTCCTACCTGCTTTCAGGACAATGCACAGCATGTGTTTCATTGTCTGGTGCGATATCCTTTCATTAGGACCGAATTGACGTCTCCTTATCCATTAATTTGAATGAATTAGGCCCTGGAATGACACGGCAAGCTTCGATGAAGAGTTTGCAAGTGTGACAACGATAGTGACCGCCTTGGAGAGTAGACTTATAGCGATCGCTCCCGAAACGGGAGCATACTTGAACGAGGCAAGTATTTTTGTCTTTCCTCTCTTCTCACTTGAAAAGTCTGATACTTTTTGGTTGTGTCCAGGCGAATCCATTCCCCATTAACTGGAAGCAAGACTTTTACGGTGTGAACTACGACAGGCTGTTGCGGATCAAGGACAAGTGGGACCCAGATCAGATGTTATATGGGCCAACAGCTGTTGGGGGCGATAGGTGGGTCACAGTTGATGGAGGAGGGCTCTGCCCTGTAGTTGAATAAGGGAAGGGGATTTCACCTCAGGTCTATCATCCTCACTGTGATCGTGGTGACTTTCACTGATAGCATCGAGTTGTAGTCAATAATATTAAGTGCATTCCTGAATGTTGACAGTTCTTTCCCTGACAGTAATGCTTGACTATGGTTTGCGGAAGAGTCTAGGGAATCCTAGACGAACGTCATAATTTGAAGTGAGAAGCACGGGGTAATTCAATTAGTACAACGCAGTGAAAACCACCAATGTTTGGTAAGGCTACAAATGCTATAAAGAGATGCTGATTGCTGGATGTGACGCATGGTGGGGTGAAGGTTGGTGAGAGATGCCAATACCTCGCTCCGACATCCTGTTGATGTGATATTGCTAGGAGTGGTTGCGTCAGTTTACTGGAGGACTCACACAGGATATGATGCTCTTCTGGGATGAACGAGGGACAACTATGAGTTCCCAAGATCAGATTGTGCTCGTCTTCATACACACTAGACCGTCAAGGCAATTTTGCTCAGGTATTGCAGCTATGTTCGGTTGTGGAAGGCACCCTTGGCTCTTTCCCCAAATGCTGGTGACAACACCTGCCACATGGTCTACAAAGGTGACATTTATGCCAGCACATTTCCCAAACTCCCTTGAATCAGTGCCAACTAAATTGGAGCAGTTCTCCTCCACACTTATCCCTGACCATGACATTGCAAGACCACATTTTAGGTGATATGAAAAACACATCATGTTCTAGGGAATTTCCACCATGTCTCATACAAATGATCCACAACAGGATTGCACCTCCAATATCAAGTGCAACCACCTTCTGGTGCCTTTTAGTAAGATGCAGGTGCTATACATTAAGAAAATAGAACAACAGCATAGAAGGGATAATGATGAAATTCACTTTAACATCCATAGGGTCAACTGTTCTTTTTGCACCAAATAAGAAGTGCCTGCTGATGCACCAGTGCAACAGCATGCATGATCCCACTCAACAATGTTGATGCACTGATTCCTCAGGAAGCCAAGTGGCCACTCCCACAATTTGTTTGGAAGATGGGAATGGCCTGGGCTTGACCTCAAACAGCAGAACTGTAATAGTGGTTGCTAGTGATTGGGGCATCCAAGCCACAAAATTGATCAACCTTCAAGAGTATGATGAACTAAAGAAAATAACATACTCCATTGAAAATTTCTTCAACATTGGTCAGATCAACTGATTTATCCATGTTCATCCCCATAGCTGCCCAGAAACACCACCTGTCATATACCATGTTGTCCTGAGCTTTGTCCACAGCTTCCCATATTATTTCCTCCAATTTTAGTGTTTGTTCAATTTCTTGGCATGACAGGCAATCATCAATGTTTGCCTTTCAACATCATTTTATAAGCTCACACATATAATCATTGATCCCTGCAAGGGCATCTGTTGGTTCTGATCCACATGGTAACCAATCCTGGGATAACTTCTAAATGACTTGTAGGTCTCCATGGCATTCATGAAATGAGAGCAGCCCTGTAACATAGGTATGCATTATCTAGTCATGTAGTATACTTAGTCATGCCAGTGTCACATAGCATTATCACTTACTTTCACAATACCAAGACAGTTGGAATCACTCTGTACAAACTGTAAGGAACCTTGTAACCCTACCAGGTTTCAGTTTTTTGATTCTCCAGACTGTAAACTAATAACATGGCTACTGTGACACCACCAAAGCCCAATACCAACCAGAAAACACAGTACTGATGCTATGTCATCAAGATTATCACATTCTCAAGGTTTCCCAACAGACTACCAAAGAACCTCAATAGCTCAACCAATAACACCTAGGACAATGCAAGATATCATGTCAAGCAGACACTCTAAACTTGAATATGCAACACCTTGAAAGCAGAGTACAAGCAGAACCTATCTGCTACATATGTGACACTACATGGACATCATACTAAGGAAGGTTTTCTACACTACCCACAGCTACAGTGATGCCTGGAACATGGGAGGTGACACCAATAGCACCACATGACCTTGATACATGTGAGGGATCTATATACTATTGATGCACCCCAGTTTGGATGGCACCCTGGTTTGGATGGTCACCCCAGTTGTTATGAACTTACACCAAAAGTTGAATATTTATATATTCACAATTATGATTTTCTTTATCTTTTCTTTACT